>VXAA01006846.1:67890-80442 GCA_013399115.1 Anseranas semipalmata | reverse complement strand
CCCCGGTGGCTCCATTCCGGTGCGGTGGGTGAGGGCTTTGTCTGGGTGCTGGCCTCGTCTCACGTCTGTTGTTCTGCCTTCCTGTGCCTCGGAGCTTCTCGCACGCCCCGCATGAGCTGGTGGTGCTGGGGATGGGGGAAAGAGGTCCTAGAGCTGGGCTGAGGCCGGAGTCACTACAACTACGCCAGCCTGTTCGGGGAGCCTTCTGTACCGTGGTCTCAGAGAGAGGAACAAAGCGGTGCTGCCGCTCGGCGAGCTGCGCGCTCCTCTCCTCCGCAGCATCTTGCCGCCCCGGCTGCGCGGGGTGGCTCTGGCAGGGTCCAAAAACCAGTGGGAGCAGAAAACGCGTGCTGGAAGTGGTTCCTCCGGGCGAAAAGTGTTCAGAAGAGCCAGTGGTTCTGCCGGAGGATATAGCCTGAGCAAGCCCTACTCACCCCAAAAACAAACACAAGCCTTCTGTTGCTGCTTCCTGCTAAATTAATGATATGGACTTTGGCTGCTGAAAGGTAGGCAAACTGAACCCAGTGGCTGTGTTGAACACTCTGGGGGTCATAATGTAGTCCTGCAGTAGCTCAAAACTACAATTTTTCCTCCCTCCTCTGGCCTAGTTGATTGTGATTAGGTAGTAGCTAACAAAAATGAAAAGAGCAGTTAATTTTAAACAGCCTGAGATTAAAATTGAGAAACTGAGACTGGAGTATTCTCTCGTTTCTTGTAACAGTGCCACTTAATTTTCAGTTAATGGAAAAATCAACTTCTAGGCTGGTGGATAGTGTGAAATAAGAGAAAGGAAAACTTAATTTTTTCAGGTGTTTTTATATGTCTGAAAGCCCATGTCTTTTTTTTTTCCTTTATTAAGTACAAGATGTGGTTGTGGGGAATAAAACATCTGAATTTTTTCCATTTATTATCCCATTTCTGTCAAATACAGTGCCATCTAGTTAAACCCTGCAGTCCACGTTTCCCAGTCCTTTTACCCCCTCGAGCCGAAGAGCAATTTGTGGATGTGAATTTTGGTTCGAGCATTGGTAAATATCTGTGTTACTTGAGGAATATGAAATGCTGTTTTGTTAGAATCCGGTGATGGTGGAGCATCACAGCGGGCAAACCTCTGCAGGGATCTCCAGTTCTCCTGGACTGTACTTCTTGCTGCGTTTTGCAGCTTACCAGCGCAGTGGTGTTGGCTGTTCCCCTCCCTGTTCACAGGCAGGACGATCCCTTGGCCTTCCAGGCACGCTACCAAAGGCTACTTCTGCATCGGGCCTGAGGAGAGGCCTGAGTGAACGTTCGCGTTAGTGGTGAGTGTGTCCGTAGTAGCCCATCAAAGAAAACTTGGGCGTTAGGCTGAGGTCTGGCATGTGATCGTTCATGCTGGTAAATAGTCAGTGTGGTCACTGGCGGGGCTGCGCCAGGGCCACCCAGCATTTTCCTGAACGATACCTGGGCATCGTTCGCAGGTGGCATGCACCAGGGCTTCTCTTTCCTGGATGGGGCAGAGGGAAAGGCTTTGGCTGCACAGCCACAAATCAAGCAGTGCAGGTTTTCCTCCGGAGTGGAAAACAAGCTCTGGCCTCTGTTAATTACTAGTGTAGGCATAGCCAATGAGTTTGATAAGTTTCTAAGTGCATGTTGGAATTGTTATTTTTATGCTGCAAAAATGTCATTGTACTGAGTAATAGATTAGGTGATGTACAATTAATGTTTTAGGTATGAAGAAATAAATACTTACGAGTAACACGTTGAAGGGAAATAAGTTTATGCTCTTTTTGCTCTAGTGGTAGTGTGAGAGAGGAAAATATGTTCTGGAAATTTCTTTCCCTAACATACTTCAGAAGTTCTCTTTTTTCCTTGATCTAGCAGCGTTGGAGCCTGTCTTGCCGACTAGGATCCAGTTTTAGGAACGTATAATGCTGTTAATGTGACTGAATCCCTATTGCTCAGTGGGAAAAACAGCCTAAGAAATGTTATGCTTGTACTTCCTGACTTCAAAAATCACCCCATTTGATCTTATTTTTAGTCTCTATACTGAAAAAGGGAAAATAAGCGGGTGTTAGAGGCTGAGTTATATACTTAAGCGTAGCCTGAAGTGACTAGTCACAAGGAACATATTACTTGTTTCTTTTGAGCTTATTCCAACTGAAACGATCAGAGAAAGCCACCATTTAGAGCACTTAACAGTTTAATGCAGCCAGCAAGTAATCAGAGGATGCTATCTCTTAACAGATAAATAATTCATCATTAGAGCTTTCACACACATGCATGATTTTCTTTGGGAAAGAAGACTTCTTTAATGTAAGGGTAACTTTTGATCTTCATTGTTGTAAATAAATGTCTCGGGATATCTTAATTTTGCAAAGAACTGGCACTGTTGCAAATAAGTGGCAGAACTAGCAGCTTCCAAAATGACAAAAGGAAGAGTACTTTACAAGTAAATGGTGAAGTTAGGTAAATGGAGACTTTCTAATGGGACTTTTAAAGTCTACAAGGTTTTGGTACCTAAAAATAAAATAAATAAAACCCTGAACTTAGAACTACCTTTTTTTTTTTACTTATTAAAGGTTAGCAAAATTTAAAGAGGGAAAATATACATTTTTACATTGACTTCATTTGACACTAATGAAAGATGAGGCTTACATTATTCTGAGGTAATTTTATTTTTGCTAATGATCACCTGCCACTAACTGGTGTTCTATATATATATGCACTTTTATTCAGGAAAATAAACTGAGCATCTACCTTCTAGTATTTAGATGGTATTAAAAAATGAATAAAGGTGGTATTAAAGTACTCAAGTGATGTATTTGATGACATCAGCCTGAAGGTATTGGTATTTTTCTGATGCTAAAAATCTTTTCTTGATTTTGGTCATTTAGCCAAAGTAGGTTACGTATTTTGCACATATACATACAATGAATAATGATTTCCNGGGGGGGGGGAGGTGGAGAGCTTGACCAAGAGGTTGCCGTTCTTACAGCACTCCCTGAAAGTTTCTGTGTTCTTAATACATTTCTGTGTACGACTTAATTAAAAGCACACATGGTGGTTTTGGCAGATGGAGCCTTCTTGAAAGTTCGGCTGCAGAATTTCTTTGCTGTGTGAGAGCTGGTGCTGGAGAGACTCCTGCAGCGTATTCCACTGTTGATTGCTAAAACGTTGGCAGTCCTCGTATTGACAAGTCTTAACTGACACAGGCACGTTCACAGAAGCGATCTATTCTGGCCTGACTTTCTCCAGTTAGCCATAGGATTTTATTTTATTGTTTTTCTACTGAGTTGCCAAGTTGTACTGAGCTCAAAGTTTATTTTAATTAGCAAGCTAAATGATACTGAGATTTGATAATGGGTATGGATTTAAAGTAGCATCTGTGATGCAGGTAAAAATCTTTTTTCTTTGCGGACATCAGTCTTCCCTTTTTCAGTTTGATTTTCCCTGAAAAGTACCCAGCACTGTGAATAGTTAATGGTGAATATTTCCTGCATGTCCCTGGAGGAATAGATGCGATTCCTGCCGCAAAGCCAGCTGAGGAACTCTGCTCACTTGAACTTCTAGTTTTCCTTGTGTTTTTCCTGTGACAAAAAAAGAGATTTTTTGGTAGTAATGACAGAGTCATGCAGGGCTCCTTTTTATTTGCAGTTCTTGGTGTGAAATGGACAATTCCGTGTGAATGTATTAAATAGGTATAGTTGCTGGAAGTTGTCATGAAATTTCTTGACTGATGGTTTGTAAATGCGAGGTCCGTCCTTGAATATGGCAACATCACTGTGTTTGACCATAACTGAGAGCTTTTCACCAAGAATTAAGGTGTTAAAACTAACACTGACATAACCCTTTTACCCCCACAACTGTTGCTGTTCTTTCCCCTAGCTTTATACAAAACTACAGTAGGGGGTTGCCTCAGGCTGTAAGCACGGGCATCCCAAGGACTTTGCAGAGTTTCAGGGGGATGTCACGCCGGAGGGTTGGATAGCTTGCTGTGATAGATGTCAGTGGGGTTTGCAACCAAGCTCAGGCGCGCAGTCGGTTGTCTCAGCTATAGAGGAAGATGGGGCAGGTGTAGGGATAGAGCCCAGAATCCTGATTTACTGGTGCAGTACGCTTGTTTCGTGGTAAATAACATCTTTACCAAGTCAAGCCTGCTAAATTAAGTGAGCGTTCAGGGTTTTCGAGGCTGGCCTGTCCTGCTTTCCTCAGTGCTGCTGTTCGTGGTCTTTCCTCCAGACACGGTCGGCAGTGCAAGCAGCAGGCTGATCCCCGTGGCCAGCGGGGTGAAGCTGCTGCAAGCCCCAGGGCTTGCGCCGTCCCACGGTGCTGCCGGCACTTCCTTCCTGGGAACTCAAAATACTGGGGCTTGCTCCCATGTCTCTGGACCACTAGAGTTTCACAAATCTTGGGTGACTCTCCTAGCTTCCCTTTGTTCCCCCCCGCTGATAGTTATCAGTATTTTCAGCCCTAAGTGTTTGTCTTTAATGGCAGGAGTTGATTTGTTACATTTAAGCATCAGTTGTCACAAAGAACAACTGATGTTTATACCATGTGGTCCTAAACTATGTATTATGCTTTCAAGGTTTGTCCTTGCATATGATGACATTCCAAGTTTTGTACCTATTTTTTTTTCTGCATTTTAACACGTATGTCTGATCAGAAAGATACCCAACATGTTCAGATTCCTAGTAAACAGTATGCATTCTGGTTATGAAAGCACACTCAGGAAAAACATTAAACATTTTAAAGAGTATAGTTCTGAGTGTGCACATGAGATTTCAGTCTACTTGCATTTCATGTTCAGAAGTAAATTTTCTGTATTAAAACCATGAAATTATAAAAATATGCATTACAAGAACTTGAGAGTTTTTCTGAAAATGCTTCTGATACATACCTGTAAAACATGAATAGTGTCTATCTACAGAAGAAAATTCCATTAGGCCTATAACTTATAGGTGTTAGTGTTGTAAATAGGATACTTGGAGGAAAAAATAATGATAGAGATGTCAGTATAGAGGTTTTTAATAGAAAGACCACATCTTGAAAGATGGGGGCCTTCAGTTACTAGTGAAGGCAGCAGAAATGTCCTTATACAGAATTGCTTAAATAGGGATTACTGCCTTTCAGATGGAAGAATCGCCACTTAAGATATTCCTAGCAGATCTTGTGGTATTTAAACACTTAGAAGTTATTACAGTGAGCTGGAGGGAGTGGGAGAGCTCTTCTGAGGCCTTCAGCCAAACATGAAAGGTTTGCACAAAAAATGGAGGTATAGGAGGCTCTCAAGGGAATACCATAAAAATGTTTCACAATGCAAAGTTCTGAAGAGCTGGGCGCTTGACATACCGTGGCGTTATCGGCATCAGCAGTCGCATCAGTTAGGGATGCCCTGCTGATGGTGGCGTTTTAGTGCTTTCCCGGCCTGCAGCTCGTCCCGGTGCAGAGTCCCTCATTGCTCCACCGAACAAACTGTCCGAGGAAGCAGGGACTCCATGAGCTGGTTAGCGATTCACCCTTTTCCAGAAGGCTTGGAATAAAAATGGGGAAGAGAAACAATATCTGATCCTGTTTTCTGGGTGTGGGGAAAAAAAGTAGTGGCTGCAGATGGGAGACTCCATCGTGTCCCAAGCACTTTTCTCCTATATGACTCAAATGCGTGTCCCCAGGCTTCCTCTCAGGTAGGTTAATGCTGCTGTCCTAGTGATACCAGGGTATTTAGGGAGGATTTGCATGAAGTTCTGTCTCTTCTCTGGCTGGCGAGCCTAAAGGTTTTAAAACTAGGTGATGAGTGTGCTGCTGTCAGGTTTTGGAGTCAAGGCAAACATGGATCAGGGCGCAGAATTCACATCTATAAATAGCTGATCTTCAGACCCTCTGGTGGTCAGTATGCTGTTTTGTCTTTTGAGTGCTTAAAACTGAGAGTCCATCCCTTTCCTCAGCTCGCTTATCACATGGCTCCATGGGATAGTGAGGCTTGGGAAGTGGTGGTGGCTGAGCACCAGTAAGAGGCTCGCTTCCACCAGGACTGCTGCTCTGCCCAGCGGCCTGAGGCGGAATTAAAACCAGTTTGGGGCTAGTGTCCCTGAACGGGTGAGTCTGCCTCCTTGTTCCCAGTTTCACAGTCCCGCTGCTTCCTTTGCATACTGCCTAGCAATTATAAGGTGAGTCAGATCAGTCCTGATGTGATGAAAAACTAGCTCATCAAAAAATGAGCTGTGATCTCCAGAACCGGAACAAGGGAGAGGACTGAGGAAGGGGTGGGACTGTCTCTTTTGGTGGCAGGGTGCAATTAAGTTATTTTCATGACTGGCTTAAGCAATCCCCAGAAGCCACTTCCCACCCCCAGCCTCAGCAGGGCTGGCTCGCGAATGGGCCATTCCCCCCTGGGCCATGCCCTTGGTCCAGCCGAGACCAGGACAGCCCCTCTGGGCTGGGAAGCCCAGTGTGAGCCCTGGTGGCTGTGAAGGTCTTCAGGTGATGTATCTCTGGTGCTTGTCCTGTTCTCCATTTTTCTTGGTGCAGTGCCTGCAGGAATGTTGCCAGACCAGGTCAGTGGTGAAGTGGACGTGGTGAGCACCCAGTCACCTCCCAGTTACAGAAATGCAGGCAATAGGAAATCATCGAGTTGAGGCTACATTACTCAGCAGCTGGTAGGAACAGATTTATAGCCGTAACCAAGTTGGAAACAGGATTTGGGACTTGGACGTTTTGCACAAACTCAAGAGTTGATAGAGTATTTTGGATGGACATCAGATCTGGTCAAATTTATTCACTTATCTTACAGGTTTTTCCTGTAATTTAGTTGTGTTGAGAGCCACCGATCTAGCTCCTCAAACAGCACATTGCACATCCCTGACAGTTCTCTGTCCCCCTTTTTCTAAAGGGAGCCAGGGTACTGCCTTCATTCTTCTCCTGACGGACTTCATGCTGCTAAAGGCTTTGCTGCGGTTGTTAATGCAACAGTTTAGCTGGCAGAGGTTTGAGTGGAGAAAAGGGAAAAGGCCATCTCTGGTCACCTAGTGTAGCCTGTGCTTTTGGGTACAGCTGTGCTAGAGACAAACGGCACTGCAATGAAATGTTATCCACTGAGCTAGTCAGTTTAAAACAAAATGAAACTGTTGTGTTGGTCATGCACCTTTTGTTGTGCTATTCTGCCAAATTCTGGGGTCTTAAGGTAGTGCATTGCTGTTTTTGAAAGTACTTCCCTGGAAGCAGAAGGAAGATTTCCACGTGTGCAGGGGAATGTGATTGTTGGTTAAAGAGTACAATATATACTTATGGTTCCATGGCAATAAATGCCCCTTTGTACCTGGAGGGTCGTTGATTTCTGTAAAAACAGTTAACTTTAGAGCATGCTGAGAGTGATGGTAGATAACACTTCCAGCCGATGCGGTTAACTGACCGAGTATCACTTTTCAGACTAGCTGTTTTTGTAGTTAAAGGTGGCCAGTCCTTTGGCCAGGAAGTTTGTGTTATTTCTTTTTCCCCCCAGGAAACCTACAGTGCCAAAATAATGGTTCTATTTTAATGGAATACTAACCTGAGAGTTTTACACAGAAGGTTGATATTTCTGCCAAGTCTGTTTAAACATTTAAAATCTGACATAGAGATGTAATTGCTATCCAGAAAATAGGTGTATATAACATCATCTGTTCATGCATGGCTTAAAATTTGGATGCAGCTGTGAATTTTACAAAAAAGGTGTGAACAAGGACAACATAGCCAAAACTATTGTACTAATACTCTACCTATTATATTCCCTCCCCTTCTGTCTCCTTTATCACGTTCTGCAGTCTGCAGCTTGCACTGTAAGGGACATGTGCCACCACCTTCAGATATAAGAATACTTTTTATTGTATGTGTTACTAACACCAGTGAAACAAAACCTATATAAGAGTAATGCGGGTGGTATTCTTATCCACAGTGTGAGCAGCCCTAATTAACCCTGTAGGCTTGCTGCAGGGTACTCAGCCCACTTAGTTGTTTTTTTAATCACCTCTAGGATGGATACCGATAAGATACAGATTTACCTGGTCTTTCGTTCTGGTTTCCAAAACTGTGATTCAGGAAGAAAAGCTTCTGCAGGTGTGGTCAGCGTAGAAGCTAGCGCTGAGACTGGGTTTTGGACAGTGCTCCCCTTACAGAGTCCATGTGCTAGGAAGAATCAGCTGAATTTAGTTGATGAACAGTTGTTTTTTTTTTCCCCTCGGCAGTGGTTTGAAATAACGTCTGTTTAAAGTAGGAGCTTGAAAACAAGACTACATTATTTAATTTTGTTATGAAAAGGCTTTTTTAGAGCACAGTCCATAAGTCAGGAGTTCTTCTGTAGCTGCTCCTGTCACTTGTCTGGAATGTTAAGCGTTGCAACGGTTGCACATTGCTCACAGCAGCAAAAGTTCTGGAGTTTTCTCCAAACAAGGAGTAGAGAAATTGAGGTATATAACAGCCCAAAGCTCTGTTCTTTCCTCCCGTCTGTTTAAAAGAAAAATAGCAATAGTAAATGTGGCTTGAAAACGGTGAGGAGTATGGATAATGTAACTTAAAGGTAGAATTCCTATTTTTGCAATTCCATGACTTGTAATGGAAAACTGTAAAGGCTCTTTTGAATTTTTAAGATAGAAAGTAATACGGAAGTCTTTCCTCTCTAAATAACTACCTACAGCAGCTATTCTAAAATTGTCGCACCCATAAATCACTGACATCTTTATGTTTTCCTCGTGGCATAAGAATGTAGCAGAAACTGCCCTGACGGGAGCAGGGATCCGTCCCACCCGCTGCTCTGGGTCCAGCCGTGGCTGCGGGCAGAAGCTGAAGGGAACAACAGAAGCACTCCATCTTCCCCCTGCCCTGTCCACTTTCGCACCCTACGGTTACTTTTGGCTCCGAGGGCATTCAGAGCCTTTTGTGCTCTGGCTATTTAGCATCCATTAGGGGATTTCTCTTCCTTGTGCTTGTCCAGTCTCCCCTCCCACTCATGCTTCTTGCAGCCACAGCACTCTTTCATTCTGCATTAAAAATACCGTTCACTTTTCTTACTTTGAGCCTGGCTCTTCAGCTGTTGGTCCTTTGTTTTAGCAGCGGAGGAGATGGTTAGCAGCCAGCCCCAGCCTGCCTCCCCAGTGTCGTTTGCCATATTCCCCATGAGATGTCTTGTGGGAGCTATTATTTGCCTTTGATCTTACTTTTGCCCCTTGCTGGACCCCTTTCAGGTCTATAAGAAATCTTTTTTTTGAGGTTAGGGGACCAGAACCACACATACCAATTGAAGTGTGGGTAGACAGGCAAGAAATGGGTTTGTTGAGTGCAGTATTTGTTTTATGGTTCTGTATTACTTTCTCAATAATTCCTGGAGTTGCTTTACTTTTTGACTTACCCCAAACACTGTGCTGATGCCTTCATGAAGCAGTGAATCAAAACACCGAAGTCTTGCCGAGCAGTTTTGATCAGTTCAGAGCATATTTATATACAAAGCTGAGGTTGCTTTTCCCCAAGAGGCAGATACCTGTATTTAATTTTATTTGCTGTTGTTATTGCCCAGTTAGTCTCATAAAGGTCTTCTGTGATTCCACACAGCTTCCTGTTACCTTTGGTATCTTAAGTAACTCTAGCATCAGCAAACTTCCATCTCACTGAAAATGGTGTCTTGAGCCCAGCTCGAGCAGTAAAACGTACGCACTGCTTGCTCGGGGCTTGTGGAATCCAGTGGTTAATGGAGTGTGTTTAGGGAAATATTGAGCAAGAGGCGTCGCTTCAGCGTACTTGTGCAGCTTGCAGGCTGAGACTTAGAGCTGTGGACATTATAAATGCAGCAAACTCTTAGTGTGTAGCTTATTTCGTGTTCCAGATGTTAAATTGTTGGCGATAATGCTTTCTTGCCTGCAGAGACTTGAAGAAATTCTGAATCTGTACTTCACAGGAGGCTGAAAGGGTTATATTGCACAATCTTCACATTTCTGCCTTTTGGGACTGCGTAAGTGGCCTAAAAATGTCGTTCCCTAATTATTTGGGCAAGAGTTGTCAGCCTAAATCCATCAAAACCAAAGAATTTGTACAAACAGAGAGAGAGAGAGAGTGTACTGAGTCCACTGCTCTTAGGTTTGAAGATACCTTTTTTTTCCTCTGTATTTTGGATATCTGATTTGTTCTTCAGTGTTTCCAAAAAGGCCTGTTATTCTCAAATTTGAGAGATCACTTGTCTTTATTTTTATGGAACTCTTGAAAAAGGTTCTGAGATTATTTACCATTTTCTTAACAAATCAGAAATTTTTAGTAGGTAAAACTACTTCATACCTCTTGAGACTATGTGTTTTCAGTGAGTGGCAGAAGGCTGATACTGCTTCATGCTCTCGCCTCACGGGCACAGGAACTATTTTTCTGTTGTAATCAAGCTTTATCTTTGTGACAGCAAGATTTGCATAAATAAGCTTATTAAATAATGGATGAGATTAAAACGATCACAGTAAGAAATCACCCCTGCCACTACTTCCAGCGTTCAGGTTTCTAAAAATCATGGGAGTGTGTAAGAGTAACCCTGCAAGCATTTCGTATTGCCTGGGTGGATGCATCATATCAGTTTACAGTGGAGAGCAGAGCCGTGCTATTGGGCAAAAGACTTTCAAATTATTATTTATGGAGCTGTGTTGCACTTGGTATAAAATGTAGGACTGGTTTCACATGCCTCGCCAGAGCAATGCGAGCACGCTCCTGAACAAGATCTGCTTTTGTTTCCTGTACTATGTGTGCTGTCGAAAGAGAGACCTCTGGGAAAGGATACAGGTTGGAGGGAATAGTTACGGTTTGGTTTAGGAATGCAGTCTTTCTATCTGATAGTTTGGGCTTGTTTTGGCTTTTTTCCATCGTGATTAAGTCTATAATTGATATTGTAGTGCTAGCATTCATCAGATGTTTTACAGTAATGTCTTGTGTCTGGTGACGGATCAGTGTTCTGGTTAGCGGTGTGTTATCATGGACTCTCGTGGAGATACAGGTCTTAATTCTGCTGCAGCTTTTTAGTGTTAAGCTTCTCCTTCACTCCTGGTTTTTGGGTGGTGGTGGTTGTGTTTTTGTTTTTTAGAGGTGGGAGGGAGTGTGTGTAAAGGCAAAGGAAGTCTTCGGTAATTCCTCCTTTCTCCCTGGGGCAAGTTATAAACTGCAGTTCTATATGCAATATTTGCTCTTTAAAACAATAGTGAAATAATATTTTAGCTCTGATCTGAATTATGAGTCTTGTGTGTTAATCTTCAGAAAGCTTAATTTGGCTAGTGAGCAGTTTATTTCTTATTTTAAAATTTAGTGTTGGGCTAAGACAATCACTTGATGCTGATAGCCAGATTTATTGTTGGTTCTTAATGCTGTGCTCTCCAGAAGAATGCTTGCTGCTTCTTTAGAAGCCTAAAGGTGGTCTTCGTCAGCGGTGCTGCTTGGGGCTTTTGAGTAATCGGGTGAAGGAGCGCTTTTCTCCCTTACAATTCAACAATATCGGTGTCTTCTGCTTTCAATGCTGAAACCCTGTTGTTTTTTTTTCCTTCCCAGGGGAGAGATGGCAGAAATTTGCACCAGTAGGTCATAAATTCACGTTAGGAGCCCGAGTGAGCAGCTGCTTTTAGAATCCGTAATACTAATTGATGTCTTGTCCCTGTTCGAAGTTAAGGGCCTGGACTCATCTCTGTCTTTTCCTCAGTTATTGAACTGTCATTACAAAGTCTTCTTTCAGTAACTATGGGAGCTTAGTTTCTCTGGCAGAGGAAGAGGGGCAGCGGTACCTAACCCTCCCTGCCTTCTGGTGTCTGAAGTTTCTGGGAAGGAATAGTTCTACCTTTGAGTTTCACTAACCACAGTCTTGTGCCACCAGTGACATCTGTGATACATTCTTAAAAGTTCAGTACTATAAAAGTTAAAGCTAGCCTTTATTTCTGAGACTACCCACCCGCTGGCTTATGCTGCTGTATTACTTGCTGTAATAAGCAGCTCCCTAATTGCTCTTTTACCGTGCGTGCGGATGTCACGTGCGCGGTGTGGATCTGGCACGTTGCACGGTGGGTCGGACCTGGTGGACGTGCTCCGTGGGCTCGACAGCTGCATGTTGCAATGGCCGGACGTCTGCAGGCTGTGCCTAGGTTGCCACGTTGTGCCCGAGCGTGTGACAGCCGCTTTGCTGCCACTGCCCTCACCCCCCTCTGCGAGCTGTCGGGAAGCTGTGGCTCCCATTTACTGCGTTTGTTGCAAGAATATGGGTTTTTTCTTCCAAGTAATTTTTTTTTAAGTGCAGTCAGCTTCTCAACAAGCTGCACACTGAATTTTTTTTGATTATTTCTCAGGTATGCTATGGACCGTTTTTGTATATAGTCTGTAGATCATTATAAATACCATTCATTAGTTAGTAATGATGCCAGTTTTACAAAACTCTTCCCTCTTTGGTCTTTTCAGTTCTTATTTTTAATTGAATAAGATCAAAAGCCCACGTAAGTGTTCAACTCATAAACATGAAAAAGGCAAGAAATGTAAGTGTGGCAACTTGGTCCTACCTATAAACATTAGCTGCTGCAGAAATATTTGTGTACAGCGTTTTTT
>VXAA01006846.1:53789-67861 GCA_013399115.1 Anseranas semipalmata | reverse complement strand
TTTTTTTTTTTTTTAAATTGTCTCATTTCAAATGATCTCTCGGTTATTTAATCTTCTATGAAGGCGTTCTGGTTACTAGTAGCAGTATGGCAGGACTGGTGCATTTTTGACATTCTGATGATGAAATTACAGCAGCAGACAAAGTTTTCTGTGTCCGTTCATGCCAGCTTTCAGAGCTAAAGGGAGTTTGGAAGCTATAAACAAATATTTTCAGCGTCTTAAAATGAGACTTCCTGTTGCTTGTGTTAATGGCATTTAGGGGGTCTGAAGATGCAAAGCTTCTGGAGTTTTACTGACTGACAAAAGTCAGGCTTAAAATATACTGGTGTGCAGCTGAGGTGGTGCTGGGGAGGGAGGAGTGTGTGTAGCGTACGGTGTAATTTTGTTAGCGCGATGAATTAGTCCTGATCACTGCATTTGTGTAGCACTTGTCATGCACTCAATCATCAGTCTGCTTTTCATGCCTTCGAAATGCTTCGCTTTTTAAGAGATGGAAAGAACTAGATGTGCTTTGTGTTTCTAATCAGCCACAGGATATCGGGCTCAGATAAACCGGATCACTCACTTCCACCCAGAGTCTGTAAGACTGAAAGGGGAGTGGAAGTTTCCTCTCTTAATCTTCCATCCTCTATCTTCCGACTGCGGGGAGATGAAGAAGGCAGCTGCCAGCTGTCCCGCTCTGGCAGGAGGGGAGAAGAGCCCGACGTGTCCAGCCCTCCTTGTAGTCCGTGCTTCAAGCTGCGGCTGTCAGCTCTGCTGCCCGTCCTTCAGCTGCCTTCAGCAATTGGCAGTTCTTGGGATAACTGCTCTGTTTGCTGCTGCTGCAGCTGCTCAAAGCTTGCGTAAAGTCAGTTTTGTTTTCTGTGGATCAGTTTATTTCATCACGGTTGGAATGTCGGTAGTGACAGTTGTCTGCTGTTTGAGGAAACTTGAAGGCAAGGAGGTAAAGACACTCGAGCATCCTGAGTGCAGACCGTGGAACACGCTGAGTTACTTCTGGCTTCTTCTTGGAGATGGTCCTCATAATCATGTGACTAGTATTAAACTTTGAATTCAAGACATGCGAACTCCCATGTGTTTATTAACATGACTTTTAATAATAACTGATTACAGGGAATCTGAATTTTCCATCTTTCAGTTTTTATGTAACACCTTTTTCTCTGCAACTGCTGTTACTCCCTCAGTACAGTAGTTACCAAGCTGGTGGTAATCTTTTCTCAGATCCAGTGGTGTTGGTAGTCAGTCTGTTGCCTGAATACTCCCACGGTATTTTCTTTCCCACAGTCAGAAATAAAGAACATTGCAGCCCTAATAAGCCTTTCTTTTGCTAGCTAACGGGCAAACTCAGTAACATGGGTCAGTTATAAAATATCCTTGGTTCAGTGCCATTTGTGGAAAGAGCACTGGAAAAAAATAAAATTGGGAGTGGGGCTGTAGGAAGCACTTAATTCATGGTAAAAGATCCTTTTAAAAAAAAGCATTGGTCAGTCACATACATATGCTGTTTGGCTGTACTTTGTGGTCCCTAGCGCTATTCTCATCTTAAATGGTGTTATAAAACTATGTGGCATTTTGCATGTATTTTATATTTAATGCTTTTTTCTGTTTGCAGATTTGTTTGTAAATGCATCATAAACAGACAGCCCAGAATGAAGAAAGCAAGCAGGAGTGTTGGCTCAGTGCCCAAAGTGCCTGGAGTAAATAAAACTCAAACAACTGAAAAAAACAAACCAGAAAACGGCTCCTCGCTGTCTGCAGTAACAAAACTCTCCAAAACCGGGACATCGGCATCCCTTTTGAAGGTAATAACTAATTGAACATTCTGATTGTTTTGACAATAAAGCGTAAGAGTAGAATTTTAAGGCATGTCTTTAATGCATATTAGACTAGAGATTTGTTATACAGGTAACTGAAGGGAATTTGGATAGTTACCCAAACTGGGCAGGGTGTTAGGATCTCGTGTGGCATTCGTGCTGTATTTTCCATATTGCAATGTGTGATATGATGGAAAGCAATATACTTTGCAGAACTGAGTTGTTCTGCAAAGGAGCAGAGTGGAAGTTGCATTCAGATGAGTGTTATTAGTAGTGTCATGCGTTATGCTTGAATGGTGTGTCAGTGACTAATGGGATTTGATAAGAGCTATGTGCTAATTCTGAAAAAAAGAACTAATGAGGTATCTAACATGAGAAACTTTTTGACATCGGTGATCCGTGTAAGGTCAGTGCAGCTGCGTTCTTCTTGCTGTTTTGGCCTTTCCTTTGTGTGAAGTATTGCTTGAGCTGAATTTGCACAAGTTGATTCTTGCTCCTTGAACAGGTTCAAAGGTAGAGGTTTTCTCTTATATTACCAAAACAGAGCATATGGTTTTCAACAACCAAGAAAAAATAAGACGTACCAAGGTGTGCTGGTGCAGATTTTTTTACCTGGGAGCACACGCATCTGGGTTGGACTGATGTTATAAGCCTGCCTGGTCTGCCTCTGCTCCTGGCACAGAAACGTGGCTGGACTCGCCTCGCCTCCTGCTGCCTTTCTGCAGCCCAGTATGCAGAGCTGTGGCATTTCTGCCGCTGCCCCGGAGCGAGCGAACAGGACAAGCAAAAGGGCTGGTGTCTGCAACTGGGACCTGAACCTCTGTCAGCTGCAGGAAGCCAGATAGGCTATTTAAATAACTGGCAAGATCTAGAATTAAAGAAGTGGTAATAGTTGAGGTCTCTCTGTAATAGCTATGCAGAATTACCAAAGTCAAAAGGTGTGTCCCCTTTTTCTCTTACAGTCTTGCTTCTCTGTTATGGAAGAATGGTTAATACTTCTGCCGATGAACTTGCAAGCCAGGTTTTGGCTAGATTTTTCTCCCCATGTCCCCCTTCTACCCTCACCATCCAATTTTTCTTAACTTGAAATAATCTTTTGATGGTTGTTGACACTCATTTTGCATTTCTAGAAACCTCTCAAAGAATACGGAAGCAAAAATCCTTTGTAGTTTACTTATCAAGTTTCTTATGTGATACCACTCAGTGAGATAAAGGAGGAGAATGATCTAACACTAAAGAAATTTGACCCAGTATGCTTTCACAATTTTACTTCTTGTATTAGTAACACTTCTGGCAATGTTTGGGTGTTGGATTAGAATTTATGACAATTGTATGTTTGAGGTACAATGAAAAATTTTCCCTTAATTACTAAGACTTATCTCAGCTTTATGTTGCAGCCAGGCTTACTCATACAGTTGGATGTCTTTTACTTGTCAAGCTGCTGTTGTGCCAGCTGTGTGACTTAATGATGATGACTTTTTTATCTTCTTTTAGTGTTCCGTACTTACACAACAAAGTTAGTTGCTTATGTTTTTAGACTTACAGATACTGTCAAATCACGTATATAATTCCTGCCTTGAAAGAAAAGTCAATAACCAGTTGTATTATTTTTAAATTTTTTCCACAGAGTTCTATATTTGATCTTGTTAACTAAGCTTTTGGCATATTGTTTTCCTTATAGTGGTTTGTAGGATCTTCTGTTAGATGTGATAAATTAGTATGTGTTTTATAAATTTCATTTAATATTCGGGGCGTGGGGTGGGGAACATGGCTGGCAGTAGATAATCACTAACTTAATTCAGTCCCCAAAATAAGTGTGCATAGAGATACAAAAAAAACCATTGGGTTGGTTATTGAATGAAAGGCAGCTATTAAGAAATAGAAATACACAGGTACAATACCATACCAACCTTAAATTCAGTCAGTAATAATGCTGTGCAATTGAAAATGGCTTTCTAATTATAGCATTTTTTTTTCCTGTCTCCTTCATGATACAACTGTAGGCAGGTGTTCAGCTATGGGGGGTCTTTAACTTTCCTTTGTTCCATAGATTTGTCCTTTTTTTGTGGAGTTTTCAGAGTGTGTGGACAATGAGTACAGGAAGAAAGTGCAAGACCCACCCTTCTATACAGCTGAATACTGTTCCACAGGTTGGTCCGTCTGCTTCAGAATGCCTGTGTGGTATTAAGGGACTATTTCAGGAACTTTTTGCAGTAGGTCTTTGGCTCCCAGTTTGCCCAGGGCTTCGGTAGATGTTCAGCACCTTCCCACCTCCCTACATACGTCATTACAACAGAAGGTTAACTGCCAGCCGCTTTGAGTTTTTAATCTGTCAAAAAATGCTTTGTGCAAATAACAATGTGTTCTTATTTTTAAGACCAGTATTTTTAGACTTTTTTAGCTAATGAGCTTGCGATTGTGCTAACACAACTGTAATTAGACAGCAGCTGTACTTCATGCAAATGAACTGCAAAATCCAGTGTCCCTGAAGAGTCAGGGTTTGGACACCAACATTTGAATATTAAAAATTAGAATGTGTTTTCAGTATTTCTGTGTCTAGGCTTGAGGATTCTGTTTGCAAAATGCAATAACTTAATTACAGATTGTTGTGAAGTTTAATGTTTGAAGCACTCAAATGCAGCAACAGTGCGCATCAAAGAAAATCCCACGTAGGAATAATTATATACATATATATATATCATATATATAAAAACAAAAAGGGGTTGGATGAGGTGCAGTAAATAGGATATACATGTTGAGAAACTAAAATTAAATTAATTATGGAGGTGATCATTCAAGTTTTATTGTATTGAAAGAATAAAGTTGTGGGGGAAAATGGTATATGAATTTTATAATTATAATGGGTTTATTTTTATATAGAAAAACAAAATAGGTCTAGTTGAGCATTCTAATTATTATATTTTCTAATTTTTCAGATTTTTGAAGAAGGTTTTTCTTGCTAAGTAGGATTGCAATGTTTTCCATAAATGGCAGAAACTGTTTTTCCTTGAGAATAAACTGTTTCATAAACATATGACATTGATTTCAGTTCCAATAAAAATACTATAAAAATACTTTTTAAAGTCAAGAATGGTTGCTCTTATGGAGTATAAAGAAGAGAGCTGCTGGTTTGTAATTTTTCCAAAGCTTTGCTAAATAGTTTTCTCTGCCAAGAGTGTAGTGTTACAGGTTTGAGAAACTGTTTACTAATTGGCTGCAGAGGAGGCCGTGCCTTCCAGCCTACACTGGAAGTAGTGTATGGCTAAGTCAGAAGAAGAATGGCTGTCTTAAATTCCTTTGTTCAGCAAGGACTGGAGATGACTAATGTCAGAAAGTGTGTATTTTACATACCGTTTTCGTTCTTCGAGCTGAGTCACATCTTGACCTATTTGGCTTGATAACATGTACTGTAAGTGTCTGAAACCTTAATCTAATTTCCCCAGTCTTTTAACAAGGTAAAAATGCCAACAGCTAGTAGTCTTTGAACTCTCTTACTTGCTGGCTGATGTCAGTAGCAAAACAGAAAAAGCACCATTCTGTCTTTTTGTAATATGCTGTTTTAGGTGACAGCTGCATCACAAAATTGTTTTCTTCCTCCCCCCACGCCCACAAATTAGTTTAGATTAGATATGTCTGATTAGATTACAAGTTACGGGATTGTAAGACAGTGATAGTTTGTGTTCAGCCCCCCCAAGCAGTGTGTGACTTGCTGATTTGGTAGACCTCCAACAGTTCTGTTCTCCCCATAGCCCTTACGTTGCATCTGCTGTTCTGCGTGGTGGTGCGACGCAGCGGATCAAGGCAGTGATCGGGCTCCCGGGAGGAAGGAGCCCTTTGAAAAGGCTTTGGCTTACGCAGCACCACATGTCAGTGCCTGGAGAAAAGCAAAATGGAACAACAGTGGCGTTTTTGTAGCAGAAAGACGGTTTAAATGCACATCAAACTAGAGTCTCGGAGTGATATGTTCTCTGCCAGCCTTTTATGATCCACTTTAGAAGGCTATACCATTTCCTACATGATTTAATAACAACATTTTTGTCCTTATCAATACCTGCTTCTATCTGTCGATTATCTCTATTTCCAACAACTGCATGCAGAACAAATACGTTATCTTCCCAAGCTCCCTTTTGTTTTGCAGCTGCTCTTTAAATGGCACAAATCACAAATCTCATCCGTGACCTTTCCACAATACTGTGATAATGTTGTAACTGTTCTGAAATTCTCATCTGTAAAAAGCTATAGAATGGGATGAGGAGCAACACTGGTTTTAACTATAACTTCATTCTTAACGTATAAAATCATAATGTCTGGCATATAGTTTTTACTATGAATATGTATGTAAGCTAGAAGTTGCAAACCTGCAGAATTTGTAAGTCACGCTGTAAAGCAACTGGTTAGGTCCTGAGCATGACCTTTTAGTTAGGATGCTGGTTGAGACTTCAAATGTGTTATCCAGCTGAATAATACAGTTACTCAGGGGATGCTTCTGACAGATGCTTTCTTTTAACTTTTTTGTCCTTATAATAGGAAGAATGTTTAGCATATTTTGATTCTTTCTCCATTTGACAAATTGCATTTTGAAGAGTGGTACAGTCTGCCAATTTGTACTTAGGAACTTAGTATTTTTAGAGTTTGCTTCACTGTGAAAGATGTATTCTCTGTTTGGGAATCTGGCTCTTGAGGTCCCTGTGCTTATTCTCGTCACATTCCAGGCAGCTTTTGTGGCTAACAGTAGTTTCAGGAATGATGTTAGGAGGTCAGACAAAAAGTCCATCAAACAAATATCCCATCTCTGAGAGTGCCTGGTAAAGAGCATGAAAACAAGGCAAGGATGTGTGGTGAGGGTGGCTCTTTTACCCCCTCTGAATAATGTCCTTGTTTCTAGCAGTTTATGGCTTAGTGTTTTGAGCTAGAAATGGTATTTTGTTAATCTTGGATTGATTGTTGTTGTTGTTTGGTTTGATTTTTGTTGTGAACTTCTCCTCCAGAAAAGGCTTGATCATATAGGACATTATGCTAACTTCCTGGTATTTGCGGGTTCAATTGCCTAAGAATAGCGTTCATTTCTATACTTAAGGATTGTTTCAGTCAAAACTGAGAAGTGTTACACTGCATTGTTACTGTGATTTCATTAATTGTTTTTTTCAGCTTGGTGTTGGAACATTAATCATTTCCTCTGTCTGGGAGAGAGGAGACTCGGTTTCTATGGTCAATCATATGCAAGTAGTTGAAGTTCAATTTCAACTCGCCTACTCTGCACAGTGCAGTGCAATTACACTTCAACATACTTACATAGACACAGGACTAGTCAAATACGCACTTGTTAAACTTATGGCATCTTTAACAGGAGGAATGTTGGCTATGCAGACTTCTTGGCCAGCTGTCTTAAAGCCACATCTTCCCTTTCTTTCAGACTAAGAGTAATGATGACCTCTTAGCAGGGATGGCTGGCGGCGGTGGAGTGGCGATGACCAATGGTGTCAAGGCAAAGAAGAGCACTTGTGTATCAACAGTGTCTTCAGCTGCAGGGACAACCATGAACAGTCTGGAAAATAAACCTAAAACAGTTGCAGGTAAATGGATATATTGGTCCTTAGAGACAGTAGTTGGGTGGATTTTTGTTTTCCTACTATGTAGCATGGATCCAGGCTGCCTAATGAAGTGGTTGGTAAGGCCATGGTCAAATAAAACACCTTCTGTGCTTTGGTCTTGATCCTCTTTTCCTCTTTTGTAAGATTGTAATTGCCTTTTTGGAGGCTGCTTCTTTTAATTTTTTTTAGTACTAATTATGTAACTACTATATAATACCAGATAATGTAATTAGTCTAGAGAATTATAGTTTTATTTGTCTAAAAAAAAAATCCATGCCACAAGCATCAAAACTTTAAGATGTGATTGCTTGTTACAGTCAACATTTTGAATATTCTTTGTTTTATAAAAATAGATTTCATAAACTGTTCAGAAATATGAAATTATTTAGTGTGTTATCAGTACGGATGGAAACGTGTCTTGCCTTTTATTGCTGTGTTTTGGATTCAGTAATGCTTGTAAAGCTGTAAATCATCTGGAAATAAAATAGCAATAATTCATCCATGTCTGTATGAAATGTGATGAAAATGCAACAGAAAAAAACTTTCATTTTGGGGAATCGTAATACACAATTCATCACTTAAAAGCTTGTATTCTGTAAAGAGAAAAATTTGAACTTGCAGTAATAGCACTGCTATACTCTTTGTACAATTTGTCAAACTTTTGAAAGCAAAAAAAGAAACTTATAACTGTTACAGTTAAACTAAGATCTGACTCATTTTCAAAATATTGGTAAAACAGCAATTGGAAAAGCATGCATCAATTAAAATATAACTGCACTTATAAGTAAGGTTGTTTAAATGTTAACTGTAAATTTATTTTATGGAATATGTTTGCCAGCTTGGTTTAGAAAACCAGCCACTGTATAGCTGATACAAAATACACAGTCTTATGTTACAGATACTGTATTTTAAATGACTGTTCCTAACTTTCAAAAAATGTACAGGTACAAGTTCCACAACTAAGCGTAGCACTTCATCTGGAAATAAAGAATCGAGCTCTTCTAGAGAGAGAATACGTGATCGTTCCCGTTTAAGCCAGAGTAAAAAACTACCCTTGACTGGACAGGGGACCAATGATACGGTACTGGCAAAACGTTCCCGTAGTCGCACCAATCCAGAATCGGATATTCGAATGAGCAAGTCCAAATCAGACAATCAAATCAGTGACAAAGCTGCATTGGAAGCAAAGGTGAATGATCTTCTGACGTTAGCAAAAACTAAAGATGTGGAAATCTTGCATCTGAGGAATGAACTAAGGGACATGCGTGCTCAGCTGGGACTTAATGAAGATCAAGTTGAAGGTGATGAAAAATCTGAAGAAAAAGAGGCTATTGTTGTCCATCAGCCAACTGATGTAGAGTCTACGTTGCTACAGTTACAGGAACAAAACACTGCCATCCGAGAAGAGCTCAACCAGCTGAAAAATGAGAATCGAATGTTAAAAGACAGACTGAATGCATTAGGCTTTTCTTTGGAACAAAGGCTAGACAACTCTGAGAAACTCTTTGGCTATCAGTCTTTGAGTCCAGAGATTACAGCTGGCAACCACAGTGATGGTGGTGGTACTCTGACATCTTCAGTGGAAGGTTCAGCCCCTGGATCAATGGAAGACTTATTAAGTCAGGATGAAAACACTTTGATGGACAATCAACATAGTAATTCCATGGATAATTTAGACAGTGAGTGCAGTGAAGTTTATCAGCCACTGACATCAAGTGATGATGCCTTAGATGCTCCATCATCTTCAGAGTCTGAAGGCGTACCAAGTATAGAAAGATCTAGGAAAGGAAGCAGTGGCAATGCGAGTGAAGTGTCCGTAGCTTGTCTGACAGAACGGATACATCAGATGGAAGAGAACCAACACAGTACAGCTGAAGAGCTCCAAGCCACACTTCAAGAGCTTGCGGATTTGCAACAAATAACACAAGAACTAAACAGTGAGAATGAAAGACTTGGAGAGGAAAAAGTAATTCTGATGGAATCTTTGTGCCAGCAAAGTGACAAGTTGGAACACTTTAGCCGTCAGATTGAGTATTTTCGATCCCTTTTAGATGAACACCATATTTCATACGTAATTGATGAAGATATGAAAAGCGGTCGCTACATGGAGTTAGAGCAACGTTATATGGACCTTGCAGAGAATGCGCGGTTTGAGCGAGAGCAGCTGTTAGGTGTTCAGCAGCACTTGAGCAACACTTTGAAGATGGCAGAACAAGACAACAAGGAGGCCCAAGAAATGATAGGGGCGTTAAAAGAACGAAATCACCACATGGAACGGATTATTGAGTCGGAGCAGAAGAGCAAAACAGCAATAGCATCTACCCTAGAGGAGTACAAAGCTACAGTAGCCAGTGACCAGATTGAGATGAACAGGCTGAAAGCTCAGTTAGAGCATGAAAAGCAGAAAGTGGCTGAGTTGTACTCTATACACAACTCTGGAGATAAATCAGATATACAAGACTTGCTGGAGAGTGTCAGGCTGGATAAAGAAAAGGCAGAGACGTTGGCCAGTAGCCTGCAAGAAGAGCTGGCACACACTCGCAATGATGCCAATCGGTTGCAAGATGCCATTGCTAAGGTAGTGTTTACATTCGCTGTGTCTTAATGTCACCTGTATATCATGACTCTTACTGTTGATCATTGTAGTTCTTTCAGAAGTAAAGGATTAGTGACGAGGTTAATCAGATTATGGTATGGCTAGGATTGATGACTTTCGTAACTTTTGTTATGAAAACACTGTAGACTTCAAAAAAGTATATGGTTATATTCAGCCTGGTTACTTTTTAAAATACCTGTACTTAAACACCACCACTTATGTCAAGGGCCAAACTTGTACTTTATCTTAAATACTGCTTGAATTTTGTGCTTAAATTGCATGCCTTTTGCAAGAGTTTCAAGGAGTTGTGCCAAACTGGTGGAAGAGGGATGTCATTGAGGGGGTACCCAGAGTAAAACTCTGAGGTGATAACCCAGCTGTTGATGACTTGTGGAGCCTTACACAGATGCAGAGAGAATATTTCAGGTTCAGCTTACTCAGGTTGGTTCAATTAACTTAGAATAAACTAAGGATAAAGAAAGCAGAGAAGTGTTGTCTTTCTCCAGTCAGAAAATGACTAATTGAGGGAGACAGATATTTTACCAAATGTAATTTAATTTACCAAATAAAGGTTTTAGTTTTAAGTAAAAAAAAAGAAAATTTCATAAGCTTCTAAACAATCATTAAATATGGCAAATACATAAAGGTTTTTGCTAATCATCCGTCCAGGAACAGCTTGTGTGTTAATTGTGTTTTGGATCAAAATGTTTGAGTTGTAGAACAGCTGTTTTGACTTAAATGAAACTAATTTATCTAGTAAACGTCTTTTTTATGCATTTGGAGGTCTATCTTCCTGATGAGAAAGTTTGTCTAATCTAATGTCTGAGCTATATGTTAGTTGCAGATCAACATGTTACTCATGATCAACAGCCAGTTAGAATCAACCTTAATTTGAGATTTAAAAAATTAAAATAAAATTTTAATAATTAAACTTGGGTAGTGCTATTAACATAAATAAATACCAGACCAGGTGATTTAAAGCAGGGTATTTTGTAGATTAAAATTGCTGCCTGTGTTGACCTGCCCTAAGGCATGACCCTAATTTTTGCTGTTGGGCATGGGAGTGGATGTTAAAGAGACTCTGATCTCAGCTTGTTATTTAAGTTGCAGTTTTGTGAGGCAGGAGAAAACGGTCTTGCCACTCCTGAAAAGAAGTCTACTACCTTTTTCTTTCCCTGTGTGTGTTTTTTTGGTGATTTTTGTTGTTGCTGTTTGTTTGTTGTTTTTTTAATTAAGCAGATCAGTAGCTTCTATGACTCTTCTGGGAACTACTTCAATTCACTAACACATCACACACATAAATGCGAATCTTGCTATTAGGTTAAGGAAGTGAATCCTCTCTCATATCTAGCAAGCACTAAAATTGATGCACAGGAGAGAGCAGACCTTTCTTGGCAAGATAAAGGGACAGAGGTTCACCCTTTTCTATGGCAGCTAGATGTTAAGTTGGATCACTGCTCATGAAACTACAGCCTTGGTACTGTAGTGTTTATTGCTTTACCTGAATACATAATCCTGCTGCTAGAGTAGCTGAGGGAAGCTTATATATTCAGCTTGGGAACAAAAGAGTTTTACTCTGACTCAGGAAAATAGTTGCGTTAGAACAGTACATTCTAAACGCTTACGCTTAACTTCTTTGGTCCGTGCTTTTTTGTTTATGGTTGCAAAAATATATTGTAAGTATGCTAGTTATGAAATTAGAAGTGTGTTTTAAAATGCAATCAATATAGTTATAACACCTGGTATTTCTTTTTCAGGTTGAAGATGAATACAGAGTGTTCCAAGAAGAAGCCAAGAAACAAATTGAGGATCTTAATGTGACTCTAGAAAAACTTCGGACAGAGCTAGATGAAAAAGAGACTGAAAGAAGTGACATGAAAGAAACTATCTTTGAGTTGGAGGACGAAGTAGAGCAGCATCGTGCTGTGAAGCTTCATGACAATCTCATCATATCTGACTTGGAAAGTAAGTGTTATGAATTGCTCTTGTGAGAGAAATGATAATTTAAGAACCGATGAAACAGAATGCTGAAATAGTGAAAATATTCTTGCTTGTCTTTTATATGTCTGAATTCAAGTCAGACTGGGCTTTGCAAAACCCTTATAATGCTAGAGAAAAGAAAATCAAGTTGGCTTTGTTTGTCCAGTCCTGGTAGTAGCTGGTGTGGGAAGAAAAACCTGTGAATTGAGAATAAATACGTAATCTGATTAATGCTTTTTTCAAGTTATTTTTCAAAGTAGGAGAACATGTAATTACAGGCTTAATAATAGTGTGCTACTTATGTATTTCGGAGACTGGATGTTTGAATTAATTATTTTTTTTAAGAATGCTCTCTTTTTCGAGTGTCCAAATATCAGGAGTTACCAGGTAGCTTGAGAATGTGTATGACTGATGATTTCTCTCACCTGAAGAAAGATGTTTTTGATGGATAAATGGAAGCCCTGACAGTTAGAAATGTCAGAGCTGACGTGACAATAGGGATGTATTATGCATCTTTTTCTGCATAGATTTGTTCAAGTCATGAAGTTAATCTGTGAACATAAAAATGAATCTGAAAAACTTCAAGCAAGTCAAAATAAGACATTATCTGTTGACTCACTGTACAAGAAATGGTTGGAGCCTGTAATGAAATTCATGTTTACTTGTCTATCTGTCTGTGCCTTAGTTCCCTCTCTGATCTGAGGCCTATTCAGACATTCCTACCACAGGCTGGAATTCTGCAATTAGTCTCCATCTAAACAAGAACTTGGGCAACTGTACCCTGTGAAAGCTGTATTTGCACAATACTACTTACAGAATTCAAATCTCTGCTATTCTAAATAAGGTAGTGAAAAACTGAAGCATTATTCCTTTTCACAGTAAGTGAAATGTTCATAGAAAGTATTTTAAATTGGTCTGCTATCAAAGAAAAGGTAGTGTTTTAAGCAAGCTGAACTGTTTATTCAACTGAAGACCAATATCTTCAGACATTCAGTGGCTGTCAGCTGTTTCCCCAAGCAACGCTTCCTTATCTGGAAAGACAATCACTGTTTCTTTTTTATACAATTGGTGCAGGCTTTTATACTGCTTTTTTTCCCTCTCTTTCTGTGCCAAAACCAAAGAAAGGTACTGCTTGGGAGCCAGAGCTCGGGCATATGGTTAACAGCTCTGAATTGTTCCTGAAGTCATTTTGTAGCGAACACTTAAATGTGGAACACTTTTTTCTACTTGCATTTTTTTCTTTGTCTTAATTGAAATAAATTCATACAAGAAACAGCACCATAGTCAAGTAAACATTTAGGTGTTTACTTAGTAAGACCTAATTACAAGGCAGCTCTAATTTTAGATGCTTCTGCCTTGGGGGTAGGGCAAATAGTTTTGACAGATGTCTTGTAAGAATGTTCCTGCAGTCTCACAAAATAGCTGTCAGATATTTCAGCTAAACTGGTAAAAAAAAAATCTGGTGGAAAAACTTCTATTTGTGCTGAAATTTTCAGCAAAAATTGTGTTAGTCTGTTACTCATCTCTCTAGAAATAGTTTGGAAAAATCAGCTGGACTAACTGACGGTGTGATTGTTTAGGGGAGAAATCAGTGTAGTTATAGGCAGGAAGGAGAGCGGCATCTAGTGGCCATAGGAAAGGAGGGCACCCAAAGAATAGTATTAGTCTGAACTTAGAGACAAAATCCACAACTCTCTCTGACAGCTTTAAAACACTGTTCCTTATGGGTTCTTAATTAAAGCTTGGACAGGAATTTCTTGGTGGTAGTCTCTTAGGTAGTGACGGGAAAGAACTGCATCTCAGAAATTCTGGGGCTTGGAGGGAGTACATACACTACATAAAAGACAGAATTTCAATAATTTGTATTAAAGTGACGGAAAAGTACATCTTAGCAGAAAGTTCTCTTATGCTGATCAGACTTTTAGTCAGATCTGGTCTTTCATCAGTCAAATGTATAATGTCCATGCTTTTAAATAGGGAGAATTTAGTTGCAGGTTTATGCATTATAAAGCACTAGTTAGAGGAGTGGTGTTTTTTCAGTGTAAGAAACCAACTGTAATAAAGAGCAATACAAGCTTTTTTTTTTTTTTT
>VXAA01006846.1:178-53773 GCA_013399115.1 Anseranas semipalmata | reverse complement strand
TTTTTTTTTTTTTTTTAGTGAACCTTTAAAATATGACAAAATCTCACATTTGCCTAGTGGTAAATATGGGAGAATTTGAGAGAATTTGAGTTTGCCTAATGGCAAAGTTACTGGGTGAATGAAAGTGGTGGTAAGACAATTTACAAATGACAAGTGTTAAATGATGGAAAACTATCACAGAATCACAGAATCGTTCAGGTTGGAAGAGACCTCCAAGATCACCTAGTCCAACCTCTGACCTAACTCTAACAAGGCCCACACTAAACCATATCTCTAAGCTCAACATCTAAACGTCTTTTAAAGACCTCCAGGGATGGTGACTCAACCACTTCCCTGGGCAGCCCATTCCAATGCCTAACTACCCTTTCAGTAAAGAAGTTTTTCCTAATATTCAACCTAAACCTCCCCTGACGCAACTTTAGCCCATTCCCCCTCGTCCTGTCACTAGGCACGTGGGAGAAGAGACCAATCCCTACCTCACTACAGCCTCCTTTAAGGTACCTGTAGAGAGCGATAAGGTCACCCCTGAGCCTCCTCTTCTCCAGGCTGAACAACCCCAGCTCCCTCAGCCGTACCTCGTAAGACTTGTTCTCCAGACCCCTCACCAGCTTCGTTGCCCTTCTCTGGACTCTCTCGAGCACCTCCATGTCCTTCTTGTAGTGAGGGGCCCAAAACTGAACACAGTACTCGAGGTGCGGCCTCACCAGAGCCGAGTACAGGGGGACAATCACCTCCCTAGTCCTGCTGGCCACACTGTTCCTGATACAAGCCAGGATGCCGTTGGCCTTCTTGGCCACCTGAGCACACTGCTGGCTCATATTCAGCCGACTATCAACCAGCACACCCAGGTCCTTCTCTGCCAGGCAGCTTTCCAGCCACTCAGAAGACAGACTTTACAATTAGGACAAGGATGCTTCATAGATGAGCTGATGATTGCATTCAGTTTAGTGGCTAATCAGCACGAAGCAGTAGCGTAGGAACATGGAATGCTCTAACACTGCTACGTAGGGCATGCTTCATTGCAGGCTTTCCAAGCGCTAGGAAGAAGTCCGAGGGACACATAATGAAACATGTTTCACAGTAGTCAGAATATTTTAGCTCTTACGATGTGTGTACCTGCAAAAATGGTGACCCCTTCGATAAGGACAGCAGGATTTAAATTGCAGGGATTAAGAGCATGCTGTATGTTGCTGTCAGTCCAGGAGTGACAGGACCTGCAGTCAGTGGCGGCTGAACTTGTTACTGGTGGGATGAGGAGTTTCAAGCATAGTGACTCTGTATTGTATCTAAGAAAGAAATGTTAAAATAACCCATATATTTCATACTATCACTAATGCGCTGAGATGAAGCAGCCTGTAGGTACTGGAGCGGTGGAGAGGGGCTGGGAGAGGCAGGGAAGGAGAGGCAAAGTCGGGAGGGGATCGGGCACTGCACTAGGTGGCGTGTTTGCTCCAGTTTTCGTGTGCGACTTCGGAAAAGCTTGCGGCAGTCAGGTAGCCAAGCTGGCGCATTCGTCATCTTTGACTAAGGGGGGGAAAAGGGAACCTTTTATTCTTCCAAGAAGTTAACAAATGAATTTGGGGGGAGAATTTTGTATCCTGATTTGCAGAAAATTGGTGTTTGTAGGTTAACTTACCAGTTGTCAGATGTTTCTTCCGAAGCCTGAAAATACTTGTTGCATGTTCACTTACCACAAGGTATGTGTGTTAAACATATCGGTTCTCTTTATCCATAAAGATCTAAGTCAGAGCATCCTTTAGACAAGGGTAGGTGAGCAAAAAGTTTGATTAATCTAATCTAAGTTTGATTATATCTAATGGTCAGTGAATAAGCAGTTCTTTTATAGGGCTGGCAGAATTAGTTTTTAATACTGTGTATCTCATTTTGAAAAGGATCTTGACAACCGTTATGAAACTAAATTTTTACAAATGACATTTTGTCCTTTTCTACTGTAATGCTGGAAAAGTCAACTGAATGTTAGTTTTTAATTTAGTGATAAGTGTCCAACATTAGGAAAAAAAATGAGACATTTGTCTGTCTTGCTGTATAGACCTCCTGTCTGACAGTGGTGAGTTCAAAAGCAAAATAGATAAGCAAATTGCCCGAGCCTTGGTATGTTTGTGACCGGTGCCTCTTACTATAAAAAGGAAGCTGTAGTTCTTTAAGTAACTGTTACACTGACAAAACTCTGTATAAGTGTCCTTACACTGGGATAGCCTTTTCTGTGCTCCTAGTGTAAGGCAAACCAATGTGACTAGCACAAAAAGTGTGAAAATGCCCGCTGTGGATTTGTCTGTGTCAGGATTAATTGATTTAGCATTGCCTATCAGGGATCATAATGTCATGTTGTGAAACTACTGTGCATATCTGCATATTTTAACTTTTTTCTTTCTTCCTTTCTTTTTACAAAGACTATTGAAATGAAACAATTGAATGTTCATACTCATTTTTATTTGTAGTGATGGATTCTAGCTGCTAATTCTAACTAATGAGAGGTACAGTATACAGTGACACTTTTTTTTCTGGCATACTTATAAAATTAGGATGGCTTCCTATTCCTTCCTCCTACCTCCAACCGTAGTTTGTAATGTTTCTCTTTAACATCTGTAGTCTGCATTTCTCATAACTTATTTTGCTGCCTTTTAAAAAGCAAGGACTTGTCAAACTGTGATGTAAAATGCAGACATAATTGAATCCTGCAGTAAAACACAATCAGCTTGCTGATTTGTGTATTTGCCATCTTTGATTATCCTATTCATTTATCACAATGGCTTCCTTGTTCTTTACTTACCTCCAAATAATAGTTGCTTTTCCTTTTATCTCAGTCCTCTTTCTTGTCTCCTTAAAAGGAGGAGACTCGATAATGGTATAAGGGAAGCACCTGTCCCACCATACTGAAAATTGCAGCACGTACAGGTGGAAAGGGTTTGTGCCTATTAGAAAAGAATTAGGGAGGCTGTGACGATACAGAAAGGATGGATACCATAAAGCAGGTGTGTAGAGGTTGCTGCCTCTCTACCTGTTCTGACTGTTTGAGTTTTCAGGCTGTAATTTGTGGCACAATGCGAAGAATGGAGTTCAGACTGTATGAGGTGAAATCACTTATGTCAGTCTTAACTTCTCACTAGGTTTCAAATTCTTGTAGTTGCTAATTGGTAGTTCTTTCCAGTTCTATTTTTTTAATCTCTTTGATGGATTTGGGGTGGGGGGGATGACTGTTTCCAACAACTGCTGTAAAATGCTCTGTATTGTTTATAGTAACTGCGGAATATTCAGACCATTGTGTTTTACTTCAAAGCATAAATATACTAAAACTTAATGGTGCGTTTCATATCTCACAAAAGCTCAAAACAATGGTATTATACAAGCTTTAACTCTGGATGCATTTATAGTTTCTGGTTTGTGGTTATTTTTAGACAAACTGCAGCTTGGTTTTAGTAGTACAGATTTTATTTTTAAAAACATTCTTTGAACTGCCTGTAAAAGAGAAAATGTTCACTAGATTTCATTTCAGAGTGCTACTGGAAGCTCTTTAGGGCATGTTGACTTGCTATCACTGTTGAAAATTACCTAATTTACGGTGTTTTTTTTTTTTTAGCATGTGTTTAAAGGAAAAAATGCTGGTGAGGGGGAGCAACTTTTATAACTTTGACCTAAAGCTGGCATCTAAGTGCTAACTTTAGCTCAACCAAGTTGTATATACAGACAGAAGCTAAAAATTGGAAAGCTCTGCTTGAATATCATGGTAGCATGTGATTTGAGTGGCCCACTCTGTTAGGCTTATCTTCAAAACTTAAGGATCAGTTGGATGTCTCTTAAAATGTGCAGCCTTGTAAGAAGGAGATATGTAGAGAAATATCTGTCTAATTTTAGTGTTTCAACTTTTGCAAGCCTGAGAGGTTATCATGTTTTCAGGCCAACTGAGGTTTGTATCATTCTTGTGAAGAAATCAACCATGATGTTTAAAGCCTCTGAAGTTGGGACCGTTGAGACAAAGCTTAAGAATTTCTTCTGATGAAGAAACCAGAAGGAATTCCATCGTTGAAAAGTTGAAATGTTCTTATGAGCATAGTTGAGGCTCTCGAATTTACACAACAGCATAAATCAGCTTAAATCTGTTCTTAGTTTTTGCTGCATTTGACTTAAATAATTTGAAATGCTTACTGGCTTCCATTTAGTCTGCCACAGCTTCATCTTTATTGTTAGGAAAAGCTCTGAAAAAAAAAAAAAAAAAAAAGACGAGCAGTACTGAAGTTATAGGCTTGGGAAGATAGTGGTATTGGATAGGTGTTGGTAGAACAATGACTTTGAATGAATCCTGGATTCAGTGCTTTTCCTCAGACCTGATAGCCAAGTAAAAGTACTGGAAAGTGTTTCATCTTGGAAAATGAGACACGCCCCCCCCCAAACCTTCCTGTATCAATTTGTCTGTATGAATGTATGTGTTGGGCACCTTCAGTCTTTCTGTGAAAAGATCATTGCTAATACACAGTGAAATACTTGTTTCCAGCAGATATTGGAGTAATGAACCTGAACTAAAAAACACTGTTAATCAGTTGGCCCGTCATTTTTACTGTTTGGAAATAATTACACAATGCTATGGAAATGAAACATCCTAGAATCCAAGGATCAGTGAAGTGACAAGCTGATTGGAGATTTATGTTGCGTTCTTCTTCATCAGTTGCTTAGTTATAAGAATGGAGTAATCAATCACACTGTCCTTGCATATTGAATAAAGTAACAAATGAATAATAATTGCAGTAGCCAGTCTGTCAGACGCCGCATTAGGAGTTGGTGGTGATCAAGCTGCATACCCTTTTGTATAGCTGCTGACAGATTTAAGCGACCATCTCTTTCATAACATGATCTCATTGACTGTTTGTCCCTTTGCTGTAAATATAGCTTGTTTCAACTCACATAGTAGCTTGATAGACAAGAATGTAAGATTCTTGAGGACAAGAGTAGGATTTTATCCCTGTTGAAGGCATAGCAGTGGGTGTTATGTCAGCTGCTTTGTGGCAGAGGAGTAAATTGTTAATCAAAAGGCTTAATGTATATGCAGCTTATGGTTGAAGAGGAAAAGCCCTTGGACATCCATGGTTTTAGTATCCTTCCATGTTAATTTACCTACCTTGTACGTACTGGTTTTATTTGCTGTTTGTTATTGCTTTGTCATTTTAATGTTGTGACATGTAGAGAAGAGGCTGGGATTTGTATAAGAATTGAGTTGATGATGATGTTCCCCCACCAGTCGTGGAGCAGTATATACTTACTGACTTTTTCTGTCAAATTATTCCTGATCATATGATTTTTTTCCAGATGGCTTTGATTATAAAAATGCATGCTGTGAGTAAGTTATTAAAAACATTTACAGGTTGTTTCAGTTACTATTTCTTAAGTAAATAGATCCCTAAATAAGATCTTATGGGGAATTTTACTTTCTTTTCAGATACAGTTAAAAAACTTCAGGACCAAAAGCATGACATGGAAAGAGAGATAAAGAATCTTCACAGGAGACTCCGGGTAGGTTAAAACCTAAAAACTCAATAAGCAGAAACTTGGAATATTGTAAGACCTGCACGTGAAATTGTGAAAAGGTGGTATGATTAGATGTAATACCATTACAATTACTTTTGAGAGAAAGGCATCATAGGGGAATATATTTATTAACCTATAGAGACTAAAGACTAATTCTGAAAAATTCTGTGCCCCAGAGACATGGTGTTGGGCTTGGGAGAAAATGTTCCTTTGTTTCCTGATGCATAGTTTAATATGTATTTGTTTTCTTCACTATGAACATTATCTCAGTTTCTAGAAAAGAAATTCATGACCTTTGAAGCTGTTTCTAGCAGAACTTGTTTGATATAAGTTGTAAGTTAGGTTATGCATAATGTCAGAGATGAGTGCCTTTATCAATCCTGTAAATTGTTTCCTGTAACAACGTAGGGAAAATATGAATAATATGGATAACTTTAACTTCAGAATTCTTGCTGCTGCTTTCAATTTGAAGTTTTATTTCCTTATAGGAGGAGTCAGCAGAATGGCGTCAGTTCCAAGCTGATCTACAGACTGCGGTGGTTATAGCAAATGATATAAAGTCTGAGGCCCAGGAGGAGATAGGAGACCTAAAGCGTAGATTACATGAAGCTCAGGAAAAAAATGAGAAGCTCACTAAGGAGTTGGAGGAAATAAAGTCACGCAAGTATGCGAAAGACAACAGGGATATTGTCTTTTTTGTAGGGGGGTACAAGTTTGGAAATCCAGTATCTTAACAGTTACCCAAGACTCTGGCCGTTTGTAAATTCTGTCACTGTAAAGATCTGTATTTCAATAAGCTGCTTTATGCAGGCTTTCAGGGGTCAAAATAGGTAAACTTAAAAGAAAAAATATTTGTTTCTTTATTTTGTATACTCTCTCTTCAGGAATAATTAGTTTGGTGCTTTTGTAAAATCAGGTTGTAATGGAGGATTTTTCCTAGTTAACATCTGGACTTGATTTAATTTCCCTCAGTATGAAAAACAAGCAGTGTTAGCTTTTCTGTAACATCATTAATGCTTCCCTTTAGTAGCCAGGGCTTTTGGTGTGATTGTAAATACAGCTGTAGTTTTACGTGAGAAGAAACCTTCCTCTGCATATATCTTGTACTGTTTTCTTTCCACTGATAATTGTTTCTGGGAATAATTAGAGGTGCTTTGTATATAAATTAACTTTTTAAATAAAACATTTCAAATTATGATGTATTATGGCTTGAATTAGGTGGTACAGATACGAAAAACCGAGTCGTATGCCTTTTGGAAGTATTAGTCCTCAATAACTCCATAGAATAGTGACATCTTGGGCAGTACCATTTTAATCCTGACTGCGTCATCTCTAAGGATTGAATAGCTTACAAGTACAGTAATGATGTTTGTGATGTGTATGTGTTAAACAATTTTTTTGTTAAATGGATGAGCTTTTTGTAGGATTCATTACGCTTATCTCAAATCCTACTCCCTACATAGGCTAGGAAACTTAGGAAAAACATGAGGGATAGGAAGAGTAGACTGGTTACATTGAAAGTAGAAAATTATCTGGATGTATGAGTGGTGGGTGTAAGACTTCTTATCTGAAGTAAGATCACCAAACTGAGTAGTATGAACATTACTAATGCATTTTGGCAAGAACTGTGAGGTTACACTTCTTGAAGTTACAGTTGCACTTCTGAAGGTAGAATTGGCTTGCTGACTCCAGTCAGTATATTCATTACTTATCTACGTACACACAGCATTTGACATTCGATTCACTGTAGGCAAAGAACAGAGGCAATTGAAACAGGCATTAAAAGTGGTATAACTACTGTATTGGAGGGAATGTGGTGAGAAAGTGTATTACAACATCTGAAGCAAAAATCAGGCAATGTTTAATTACTTCAGACTGTAGAAAATAAGTTGCTTCAAACATTTTTTTGTCTTGTGAGTGACACTGAATACAATAACCACCATAAATATTCTGTTCTAGAATTCTAAATTTTTTGCTTCAAAACAGATGTGGATGCTGCCTAGAGATGAATGCAAGAAGTATATTCTTACCTCCTTACTATTGATTTAAATTGTTTTCTGTTTGTGCAGGTAGGAGAAAAAAATATCCCCTCTGAGCTGATTATTTTCATGTGATGAAATCTTTAAGCCTCAAATTTTCCATACATATGTGCATGCATGTGTATGTGTGTATTTGAGAGAGAGGAACAGAAGTTAAGCCTTAAATAGAGTATTGATTTGATAGATTTTTTGCCTGGTGCTTAAGATGTCTTGCTGATGAATAGTAAGAACTCTTACATTGATAATTTAGAGTGATAATCTATTCCTAAATTACAGTGGAAAGAAAACTAGGTTAATGACTGATATTTTTTTTTTTGGCCATAGATGTTAATTTGGCTTAAAATTTGTGTTGATATTGTAACACTTTGCATGTTAAGATGTTTTTTAAATGCCTTAAACAGGCTGCGTATTGATTTCAGGCAGGAAGAGGAACGTGGTCGAGTATACAATTACATGAATGCTGTAGAGAGAGATCTGGCAGCTCTGAGACAGGGAATGGGCCTGAGTCGCAGATCATCCACCTCCTCAGAGCCAACTCCTACCGTAAAAACACTCATCAAGTCATTTGACAGTGCCTCCCAAGGTAATTATTTTCAACCAGTGTAGTGTCTGTACTAAGTTATGTTTTTTGGATATGTTGACATGGACACTTCTAATGGCCTAGCTAATTCAAAGGTAAGTTGTTTTATTGTACCGTCATGATTTATAAATGATGGCTGAAACAAATCAACCTAAACTAGATTGCAGAACAGGTTGTTCACTGTGGTTAAGGGCAAGCATCATTCTTTGTCTTCTCTGTTTTTCTTCACTGTCGCATTGCCAGTGGTTCATATGCTAGACGCTTTGATTCAGTGCTCCCATATATTAGAAATACATAAACACACATTACATAATTGTAGCTGGAATCACAGCTGACTTCAATCTTCCTGTTAAGTTGTGAACATAACGTGCCAAATTAAGCATTCTAAAAGCTATGTAATAGCTAGAGCCAAGTTTGTTTCTTTTAGTAACTTTCATTAGCGCTTTGTTTATGAGAATGTAAGTTAAAAATATGTCCAACCAATATCACTATTAAAAGATAAGGAATATTTTCTGAAATGAAAGGGATCTCACTGTTGTAGTTACGGTAATTTTCTGATTGTGAAAAAAGGTGCTGTTGTCCTTCTCTGTAGATGAGCAGGATAAGGAATCCAAGTAATTCTCCTGAAATGGGAAACACTTAGGTTTTAGATTTAGTTGCATATGAGTTGTTGTAAGGATTAAAATATTTCCCTCACCAAGCCTTTTGTCATGAATTTCGTTTATGATAATGTTGCTGTAAGTTTTTGATGTAAAAAGACTTGGCTGGAAGTAGACTATATTACCAGAGAGACTTATGGTACCTGTATTGTGGGTGGCAAATCTATTCTTACACGCTTAAAGCCTGAAAATTTATTATGTTATAGAAGTATCTCTGTATCGGTGATTCTGTAAATGGTTCTATTTCCATGTGTGTTTTCTTTTTCATAGGTATTTATAGTTTTTAACTTTCCTAGAGTTAACTTAGAAGGCTTTTTAATCTGCTCTTGAAGAAGGTTCTCTCTTGCCAGAGTTTGGTAAAACAATAAATCCTCCCTACTTTCTTTTTCACCTCTTATTTTAAGCTGGTATCTGTCATCTTCAGAATTCATGCCTAATCATGCTGTTAAGGAGTCAGATGACTAACTCACCAGCTCAGTATTTGTCTGTTTTCATACATTTCTAGGCATGATATTTGTTTAATTCAAAATTCCAGAGACTCTTACACAACAGTAGGCCTGTATTAGCTGTGGAATATGTAGTGCCTATGGACTTGGATTGAAAACTAAAAAGGAGAAGCAGGTGATAGGGGATATCTTTCTTGTCTTACTGGCAGGCCCAGGAGCTTGCTACCATCTCTTTAATTATCTGGAGATCAGAGAACCAGTAATGCTATCATTTACATCTGCCAGGGTAATAGTATCTTGCACCTTAGCCTTGTCCACCCTGCAGTAAACTTAAAAATGTTTTTACCATGGATGATATATCCAAGACAGAAAATGAATGTAATTACGTAGGAGTGAATGTGTAGGCATACTTCTAAATGATTTTGCAGGCAGTTAGTAATTGAATTTTTAAAGATGTGATCCGGTAAAACTAGTAATGTAAAATACAGGGAGAGAGTTTGCTATATGCAGCCAGTCAGTCTCCTTTTTCATTGCAAAATGGTGCAAAGCTCATGATGGCTTCCTTTCTGTCTTTCTACTAGTTCCAAGCCCTGCTGCTGCCGCAATTCCTCGCACTCCCCTGAGTCCAAGTCCCATGAAAACGCCCCCAGCTGCTGCTGTATCCCCAATGCAGGTAGGTGTTTTATGGCTGCATTTAATCCTTGTGAAGAAGAGCACGTGAAACTACAGGCAGTAATATACAAATATTGGTTGGCTTTGTGGGGGCATAATGATAAAATGTTTCTTCAAGTAAGTAGCTACTAAAATGTTCAGTCTAACAAAAGTGTGTTTCCCCAAGGAAACCTTAGAGGAAAATGACATTTAGACAGCTGTATTTGAGAAATGTAAGAACTCCCTGGTTTTGATACAGGTACAGCCTATGTCTCTTCCTGATTTCTGCACCTCTGGTCCACATGGAGATCTCTCTTTAAACACTTATTTTCTTGTAAAAGGTTATTATAATTTAGGTATGTTTTGTTACATGTCCTGTTTGTAGAATGTCTGCTTAAGCATTGCAATTAAGGAAAAATTACAAAACGCTAGCCTACTTTGTGCTTTATTAAGGAGTCCTTCATGGAGAACCATATTGTAAATACAAGATTTTGCATAATTTGGAAGTTCTTGTTAAATATTCCCAACCTTTACTTATTCCTGTAATACCAAGAAGTATGTGAGGAAAACTTCATCTGCATTCCTTAGTTTTAGACTTGCTGTTTGTCAGTTCTTAGTCCCCTGCCTGGCATGGAAACAGCAGTCATCCCCTTCAGGCAATGGACTCAGATCTGTGCAGAATTTGTCAGCAATCATCAGTATAAATGTATTGCATGTTGCATGGGCTTTTGATATCAGACCTGACTAGAGAGGAATGAAATCATTGTGAATTTATTATCTCTGTTCATTTTGTACTGACTGAGAGTTTTGTCCAGTTGCTGATTGTACTGTGTATTTTGTGCTGTCCCCTTTGAAGGTTTGTCCATTTGTTCAGCTGCTACAGGAGTCTAGGTACACTTAAGATTTCATCATCAGTACACTAATGCTCAGCTTCATAGATCACTGCTGTTTTTATGATCTCACTAGCTGCATAAAGAGAGATTTCAGCCAAAGCGAACAAGCCTAAGGACAAAGATGGGATGAGATTCTCACAGGAAAAAAAGTGTTGTTTTACTCCTTTAATGTCAGTAATTTTCCTGTTGCCCTCAAGATACTGTTTGAATGATTTTTTTGAGAGCTTCTGCTATTTTTTGTCATTCAGTCACTCGACAACAATTTTCTAAAGTATTTTAATGTGACATTCTCTGACATGCTTTGTTTCCATTGATCTGTCTTTATATTTCTGTGCTTTTGTAGGAAGAGGCGCACTTAATCTCATGTTCTGAAAGGCTAGACTAGAGCTTTAGTAGACAGAGGACTTCTTGAGGAAGCCTAAGGCTTATTTAACTTTATTTACCTGAAAATTAACCGTGAACCAAAGTGATGTCTTAAAATGCTGCAAACTTGCTCAAATTTATCTTGTTTTGTTGTTCTGTTTGCCAGAATTATTTGAACCTTGAATTCTGGTATAGGAGCAAGTCATTAATAGCTGGATACTCATTAGTGGGAAGCATTGCCTGAAAAGCAAAGGGGAGAGCATGTAAATGAAAACAACTTCTGTTGTCTTTTTGAAGATAAGTGGTTTTCTTGGAAGTATTTGTGATTATCCAGAAGGCAATTGGTATTTATGATCTCTATTATGTAAACTTTATTTAAAGAATATTTTCTGCTCAAGAGAGGACGGGTTCAGATTCAAAATCAAATTTCATCTTTTCCTTTGCTTCATTTTCATATTACTACTTTGTTTTCTACTGTTGTCTTCTATGCAATTTTTGTGGTTCTTTTTTTTGCTCTCTTGCAATTGAAAAGCAGTATTTTTATTAGTAGTCACCATATGAGTTGACCTAGAGGCGCTCTCACCTTACAGAACTCATCTGTGGTTTAAGACCTTGAGTAAAAGTGGAAGAGTTGATCTCAGTATGAGTGTTGTTGTGTTTATTATCATTAGTCTCAGCTGCTTTTAAATGCTGTCACAGGAAGTGGCACCTACTGAGAAACTGGCACAGTTTTGATATCATGGTAAGATGGGTTGGCTGCCAAAAAGATTCTCCAAGCACAGGCACATTGACGTGCTCTCTCTGAATTATGCGTATCACTTCATTTTTGTATTGAACTATGACATGAATTTCCTCAGTCTTCAGAGGTTTTGTTTGGTTTGTTTTTCTTTACAGTAATGTGTGCATGGATATGGAGACACATTCTTGGATACATTTTTGGAACTGAAATCAAACAAAACCCCTTTCTGGCTTTGGGTCCAAGCCCGTAGTGGAGTATAGTGGTTATTTACCATAGCTTAGCAATTTTGCAAAGCAATCGGGGAAAAGATGTGTTAAAGAGATTGCTTTTCAGAATATAAAATAACCCTGTTGGGTTTGCCCAAAAGTTTAGCAAAAAAGTTTGCATCTGGTATTCTACTAAGAATGTCCAAAGCAGATGCCTAGAAATGAGTATAAGGTCAAGGAAATATAACTGCCACTTTTGCCGAGTACTTTCTTTCTCAGTTTCCTAGTTGGAGGACTCTCTGAAGCAGACATGGTTTCAGATTCCCTGGTCACCAGTGAATGTCCAGCTTTGCTTTGAGCATACAAACTTTCAGGCTCCAAGCATGTCAGTGTAAGACTTCCACGTCGTAACTACTTAATATGCAAAGAACAGTGTTTGTTTTGAAATTGCCATGTGTAGGCACATTGGCATAAATTATCTTATTGAAATACTTAAGTTCATAGTGAAGTGCAAAGTGATCAGGAATAGGTACCTGGATAGTGGTTGAAGGTCTGTTTCCTTCCATAGCCAACAGCAGATACAACATTTGAGTCAGAAGCAAAATATTTGGAGTTAAAAGAATTTGTTCGTCCTGCCATAGTTCTACCTTAAATTTGAAGTGCCATATGTTTGTTCTTCACTTTTTTTCTGACCTGTGTACCTGTTCCTCTTCTGAGGCTCTTACTCATTTTACAAAAGGAAAAGAAAAAATCTGAAGAGAGTAATAGCTAGCTAGCAGAGACTAGGAATGGCTGTGGGAAAGTAACTGTTGATGATCTTAACATCTTTAATTACATTATTTACATCTGTAATTGCATTATACAGAGGCTACTACATAAAAACATTTCATTTAACTCTTTAAATTGTGAACTATTTTCTTTATTACATATCATCTAAAGTATTCCTTAAAGGTTCTAGCACTTCCTTCTGCTAGACCTCAGTGTAGGCTGAATGGGAACCAGGAACACAGATTGCAAAGCATCTTTTGTAATTTCTGTCCCATTGGTAGTCTCCATGAGTAACCTCAAAGCATGTGATTTCTTTAAACTTTTGATCCTGTTTTATTTAGTGTTCAGGAATCTAAACACTGATGTAAAGGACAAATGGTGGTTAGCATTTGAGTGTATTTCTAGTTGAAGGAAAAAAAAGCTATATATCAAGGGGTTGGTAGGATCCATAAATGCTTCATTGCGCATCAGATGTGTTTTGTAAGTGAAATGAGGAATGGCTAATCTGCAAATTCAGCAGAAGGTCACTCAAGCAGAAATGTTTTTAACACTTGTAAAATGCTTCGGGGAAAAATTGTTCTCCAAGAAACACTTGTGCGCTGCTACTGTAAAGATACTGCTAAGTGGAACTTGATATATGAACATATTAGTTGGTTCATTTTCCTCTGATTTGCCGAGTCACTACGTTACTATTGGTAGTTGTAACGGTAAGATATTTAATAAGGAAACAGTGAAGTTAAGACCAGTCTGCAGCGTCAACAGGAGCAAAAAGCAGGAAAACAAACTGTTTTATAATAAGGAGACAAGACCGATACATAGTAAGTTATCAGTTGAGTAACATGGTCATTTTCTGACAATATCCGTAAAGGATGTTTGTTTTCAAGTGATACCCGGAAGCTGAGAAAGTGATAAAAGCTATATGGTGATACAGCAGCATGCCTGCTCTGCGTGTACCTTCGTTTCCTGGCCCAGGCTCTATAATACTCTGCCTTTGTAATCCCAAAGCCAGCCAAAATGACAAAGCGTTTTTCTTTTAACCTCATTAACTAACTATTGTAGTTGTTTCCTTTGCTTATTTATTTATTGGAAACACTCTCACTTTGATACAGTCCTTTATTAATAAAAATAAATAAAAATCCTAAGGGGGTGAAGTGAAAGATAAAGGTAATGAAACTCTGAAATACAGATTCTTACGGGAGGCTGTTACAGGGAGCCCTATGCAAGGCTCATGGTTACCGTCGCTTTCATTTACGTGTTTAAAGGAATAATCTTTGTAGTGTACATGCAGGATTTTTGATACATAAAGTGATGAAATTCTTCATGCTATATTTTGCAGTTGGATTCTTAAATGTTGACAGCTGTTTTCTCCATTCGATTTCTAGCACAAAAGTATAATTCTAGTTTGGCTTTAAATGATAGATAAGTAGTCCTGTAATCCTGCCTGTGCTACAGGATGCTGCTAAGTATACATTGTGATCTTTTGTTTTTCACAATTTTGGATTTGTCTGTCTTGCCTACATGGTTTGGCATAAGAAACATCTGAGCTTTATTATCTTATGAAGATAAGGCTCGTTTAACCTTCTCATCTAATCTTGGGCCAGATGGGGAGCTGAAAGTTTTCAGGATAAACACATTACTGGACTTACTGTCATTAAATACAGGAATCTAATATAACAGGGTGAATAAAGAATGTACTATAACTTGCAGTAAGTTCTTTGAAATGATTCTTTTTCAAAAGAAAGCAAAACCAACCAACCAAAAAAATGCAAAAAACAACTGTTGATAGTCTTCCCTAAGTCTTCAGCAATTGAGTATAAGCTTCAGGAAGTGTAGGGGGTAATTATTGAATTGTGCAGCTCATTTGTGTGATACTAAAAAGCTTATTTCAATGTTATCCAGCGGTTTTTAAATTATGCTCGATGCATCTGTGATCGTACACTTGCACTTCAAGCTGTCAGAAGCCGTGAATTGCTAAATATTTTACATGAAATTTGGAAAGACAATGTTAAGATGATGATTTGTACAGCTTTCCTAACAATAGTTAAGGTCGAGGGGAATGATGCTTCTCATTCAGAATGAGAGGGAAAGCCTTCATTAAACAGTCCCCAGGGTGAGCAATACTGTGAAAAAAATTGAACAAATTTCTAGCAATGGTGTGGACAAATGAAAAAGGATGTTTCATTTTATTTTTTCCCCTCTGGAAAGAATATTTAGAAGTTGTATTTTGTAGAGGTTTAGTTCCGTTCTACTTGGTTTGTATGCATCAAATTGTTTGACACAAGTATTTTTCTGTTTCAGAGGCATTCTATAAGTGGACCAATCTCTGCTTCAAAACCCCTTGCTACACTGACAGACAAAAGACCGAGCTATGCTGAAATCCCTGTTCAAGGTATTCATTCAAGTTCATTTAGACTCTTTTAGCAATGCTACTAATATTATTTTATATAGTACCCAAAGCATTATCATATTATATACTTTTTAAGCAAAATATTTTGACTATATTATATTTTAAATGCAAAATAAGAAACACAAGTTTTTATTACTTGTTTCATCACACATGGTGACATATCAAAAAGATGCTTTTTTGAATTCTCAACAAAACCACGTTTGTATCCTAATAACTCGCTCTCTACAGTTACCTTAAAAGGAGGCTGTAGCGAGGTGGGGATTGGTTTCTTCTCCCACGCACCGGACGAGGGGGAATGGGCTAAAGTTGCACCAGGGGAGCTTTAGGTTAGATATTAGGAAAAACTTCTTTACTGAAAGGGTTGTGAGGCATTGGAACAGGCTGATCAGGGAAGTGGTTGTGTCACCATCCCTGGAGGTATTCAAAAGACATTTAGATGTAGAGCTTAGTGATATGGTTTAGTGGAGGGCTTGGTAGTGTTAGGTCGTAGGTTGGACTAGGTGATCTTGGAGGTCTTTTCCAACCTAAATGATTCTGTGATTCTATGAACTGGGCATTAATATGTTTTTAATGGGTGCATAAACTGAGATCACTTGCAAAATCAAGACAAGATGATTTTAGGGATATATCATGCTGCTGTTTTCTGGATTTTAAAAATACACACCTCTGGGGCTACATTATGTATTGTGGGTTGTGTTTTTTCTTTTTTTTTTTTTTCAAACTGAAACTGGGATGATAGTTGGCATTGTATTGGATGTGAATAACAAAATATAAGTTTATTAAGTATTGAATCTTCAGGAGCCAGATGAAAAACTGAATGGAACTGAGTGTTGATTTATCTGTTTTCCAATATTTCCCTGTTCTGTGAACTTTGTTTTGTCTCTCAAAACAGTGTTCGCAATGTGCTCTTCCTGTGAGAATGAATGGCTATCATGTGTTGGGCGTAGCTTTCTGATTTATGCGTTTTAGTTTTTTTTTGTAGATGTTTCTTAAGATAATACCCATATGACTCCAGACTGAATATTTCCTCTCAGTTTGGTATTCCTGAAGGCTGATGCTTTATAAAGGGTGCTTTTTTTCTTTTGGTAGCATTTCATAATAGTCTGTATGTGCCAGATTTCCTTCTTGCTTTTGTTGAATGCATATTGAGGTTTTGTTCAATGCAGCTGGAGTTTTAATTTTAGAAACTTTGATATTTTTAGGAATATTGAAATGCCTTTCCAAGAAGATAGTTTAGGATTCTTTGTTACAGAGTCCATGGGTAGACATAAACTTAAACAGAACGAGTGGTATGCTTTATGTAGTTTTTGTGTTTTCATGACGGTCAGCAGGACTATATTCCAATAGAGAAAGGGTCAGACAGAATTCCTGTTTACAAGTATATATTTTTAAAATATTTTCATAGCAACGTATGTTCCTTATGTCATGTTTTCAACTAGTGAAATGAGTTTAGCATTTTATTTTGAGTCCTTATTCACCCTTTTCATACTTGTAGTCAAATTAATACCTTGTAAGTGTTTCTACAGTGACATGAGTATGTAAACCTTCTGCATACAGTTTAAAGGTTTTATTTGGAGGAATATTTGTTTTAAAGGGTAGCTAACAAAAGCTAGTTTCGATTAAATGCTACATAAAATTAGTTCTGCTGCAGTTTGATTTTACTCATTGTCAATAGGCAGAACCAATCTTTCCCTACGAAAAGCAAAGACACCTTTTTGACCCCACTGCATGGAGGAGATAAGAAAGCAAATTTTTATTTAAAAAACGAAACCAAAACAAAATGCAAAATCAACCAAACTGACAAAAAAAAAAGGGGGGCGGGGGGAGGGCAGGTGGGCAGAACCAAACAGTTCACGTAAGGGACAAAATAACCTGCTTTACCACTCCAAATTGTGAATGGCATATCAAACATTGTTGGCGATGTGCTAAATGGGGATTCCTTGCTTGCACTTCTGATTTAACAATGTTTTTTTTTTAATAGACCAGGGCAATTTTAAGAGAGGCCTTACTGAAAAAGGATTAAGAGGGTCATGATGTATTTATAGTGAACTTCAGTGGTAATAAGCAAATTTTAGGCCTTTTCTTTCATACAGATAAAATCTATTGCTCTCACTAAAACAACCAAGCTCAGGCACTGGTAGACAATATTCATGATGCGTACCTAAATGTCTTACATTTAACTGGAATCTTTGTTAATGGTGTTCTGTCTTCGTTTTCTTTGTCCAGAACATTTGTTGAGAACATCTTCTACCAGCAGACCGGCATCTTTGCCAAGAGTACCCGCTATGGAAAGTGCCAAATCTATTTCGGGTAATATCACGTTTTCTAGATGACTAATAAAATTAGGAAATCTCATTTCAATAATGTACTTACAGATCTATTTTACTTTTTCCAGAGAGATCTTTTGTCTTCAGACCATCCAGGTCTTGTCAAAAGATTGTTTGGATATTTGGAATAGCTTACTTTTCAGCGTTTGGGTTTTCTGTTGAAGTATATGAGGAGAAAGATTTAAGCTCAAGGGTTTTAAAGTAAATAAATAAAATAAAATTCTATTTTATTGCATCAAGTGGAACTGAACAGATTTTTTGATTGTTTTTCTAGTGTCCTTATTGTTGCATATACAGATTTGCACCAAGATACTGTTTGGTTGAGTATGAATCATGCACGTAACAGATGATTTCTGTCATCTTTCCTTGCATTAAAAATAATTTTGGTGTGGAACTATATGTTCCAAGACACACTATACCTGGCTGTTACCTTTTACTGCTTGAATGTAGGATTTTTTTTTAAAGAGAGGAGGGAGACAGAGGAATTATTCCATTTTTGTTTGTGAGAAAAATTATTTTCAATGGTTGAAGAAGATTTCTCTTAAAATCAGAGGAGGGTTGTTCTTTTTAGGTAACAAATACATATTTATACATCAACTAATGCATGTAAATATTTTCCAATGTTACCTAGCAAAACTTCTACCTGTTCTGTAGGATAAAAGAATGTTTGCAGTAAATCATTTTACAGTAGTCAATTTGGTGACTGGCAGAACCTTTAAGTATTTTCAGTATTACTCTTGGTGGTTTCTGCATTTCGCTGTTAACTTTGGATTTTTTGAAAATCCAGAGTTGATAAATACAAGTTTATGTAGAGCATTAGTTTACTATCAAGCTTACATCGCAGTATCAGCAGAGGTTTCTAGAGACAAATCTTTAGTATTTATAGCACAAATAGTGGGATAATGTGAAAATGGTACTTACTATAAACTAGGCAAAACCAATTTGAGAGGAATATTAAAAAAAAAAAAATCCCTATACTTGAGTAAAAATGGTTTCAGGGGAAAAAAAGTGTTTTAGCTCATTTTGTGTTTGTGCTGAAAACATCCACCCAAAAGTGTTTTTTCTCAACTTCTTGTGTCTAGTATTTATAAACTAATTTACTTGCCATAAATCATTAGAAAATAAGTCTCTGAAAGATGTGGAGACTTATACATTTGATTTGCAAAAATATAAACAATAGTGACTGTGTAGATATAAAAGGCAAACCTCATACTGTTAACTGGGATCTCTACCATGACCATTCTAGAGAATATAATGGTCTTTTTTGTTTTTTTTTTTTTTTTGAAAGAAAAATGCTTTGTCCTTTCATAAAAATGAAGCAAATTTTTCTCTGTGGAATGTGGTCGGGTGGTCTCAGGTCAATCTTTAATTTGTCTGCTGATATTTAATTAATGTTCAGAGCATCACATAGATGTCAATTCTTGATTAAAATTAAGTGGAAATAAAGCTGCTATTAACTAAATGATTTTTTTTCTTAACTACCTGAAATCTAGCTACGTAACTAGGCATGGACTAGAGAAAAAATGTATGGTTTGGTGTTAAAGTTCATTTTCATTCATGAAGTCCTCCAAATTGAAGTAATGATATTCCATTAGATGCATTCATCAAATTTTCTTATGATAAATCCTGTATGTCAAAGCAAAATGTTGGTAGTGTACTTGAAATACTTGATACTTCTTAAGTGGGAAGTACCAAGAAAAATGTCGAAGCCTAGTACTGTATATGGGTTTCTTTCAATGGTTTCTGAACTAATGCTTGTTAGAGAGCAGGAGTAAGTTCAAAAGGTTTTATGTTTGCAAATGATAAATATATGGACATTTTTCACTGCATAGTGTCTCGAAGAAGTAGTGAAGAAATCAAACGGGATATCAGCGCACCTGATGGAGCATCTCCAGCATCTCTCATGGCAATGGGTACCACCTCACCACAGCTGTCACTTTCATCTTCCCCTACAGCATCAGTCACCCCCACAACTAGAAGTCGAATAAGGTAGAAGTCCATTTTTGTGATACACTAAAATGTGTTAATTTCATAGCTATCTGTCTGCATGTATCTAGGCTATAATGTTGGCACTAAGACTGCAGATTTTACTGCCACCCATACAATAACAATCTTCAATAATCTTTGAGAGCTTCAGAAAGTGTTTCCTGCAGCTCAATGTACTTTTGAGAGCTTATATGGTCAATACCAAAATATTATGCTCCACTAGAAAACCAAGCTAAATCATGTCACTAAATAATAACAGCACATCAGTTCAAAATACCGTGAAGCCAAATCCAGGAAATGACCTGCAGCATATTGAACAAGCCTTTCAGATTGTCTTGGGCTTGGGGAGAACACGTGATAAACTTTAAATTTAGTAATCACAGCTGAAAACAAAAAGTAGTATGACTAGTCCTTAATTCTAGACACTGCCAAGTCTTCTGAATAGCCAGGACTGAATGGGCCTGGGTTATTTGTACCACGTGATTATAACGCGAGTCTAAGTAACAATGGCCAGGGACCCCTCTTTTTTTAGTATGATAAAAAGGTAAGTCTTCACAGATAGGAAAAATTTAAATTTAAGTTTAAAATTTTAAAAGTTTAAATTTATCAAAGTTTTTAAGCCTCATGTTATGCAAGTGAAATATGTACTTAGTCCTGCATCTTAGGTTGGGGAAGTGGCAAAGGCTAAATGACTTTCTCAAGACCATTTAGCACAGAACTTCCTGACAGTTTTGTACAGCAGAAATATTAAATCCTTAATGTTCAGAGACATTACAGTATGTAATAATTACATTATAAAATTGTGAAGTTATTTACAGCTGTGGATGATACTAAAAATGTTTTCCTGAAATCAGTTCAAACATGTCTCACTGCTGCTCTCCTTTCACTGTGCATAAATTAAATTGAGATGGATCTGTGGTTACTTTACCAGCAGCAATGAATATTGTGTGTGTTAGCACACTTTAGGGCAAGTAAATCCAGAAATAAAAAAGACTGAAAGACGTGTATATGAACTTCGAACTGGTAGCATAAAATTGCATTGATGGCAGCCTGCATACTATAGCAAATAATGTGCCATTTCATGCTGTAATTGTACAGTTATAATTATGATGATATGCTGCCCAAGCAGTGACAGAAATGCCAAGCCCTACAACAAGAGTAGCAGTGCAATCTGCAGCAGTGGGTGCATAGTGATGAATGGGCTCTCTGGAACACTCCTCAGAATGTCACTGCTGGACTTGAGTGTGTTTTTGTGGTTAAGTTTCTCTTTTTTCCCCCCCTACCTTTTTCTGAAAGTTGTGGTAAAATAAACAGTTATTGTTATAGTTCACTAAAACAAATGTTTGCAGTTTACTGTTCCCTGATCTAGTTGAAACTTCATTGGCTCCTTTGATTTGAAATTCAGTTGACCTAATATACTAACTTATAAGATTTATATGTCAAACTATTTCTCATTGTCTCCGTACAACTTACGCTAATTTATTTCCTTTAGCAGTGTTTTCATAACTGTGAGAACTTGATATAAACCTGTGTGTTTACTGGAATTTAAGAACAGGCTGTACAGCTCCTTCATGGCTAAACCGTATGGTTTAGCATAAAGACAGGGAGCTTGAAATTTGGATTCTAATAGGTTGTCCCAAGCATCTGTGCTGAAGTTCTCATAGTGTTGCATAATCTTCACTGTAGATTAAATACGCAGTCCCATCATTATTTGTTTTGATCACCTTCTTTGACCTCTGAGCTGGACTTCAATATGGCCTTTGACGCTGTCCCCTATGAGACTGTCAGAGATGAGCTGTTGATGTTTGGGCTGGGTGGGTGGACAGTGAGGTGGGTTACAAACTGGCTGAACCAGGCTCTCTTCAGTGGTGCCCAGTGCCAGGACCAGAGGCAATGGGCACAAACTGGAACACAAGAGGTTCTATATGAACACCAGGAAGCACTTTTTTACTGAGCGGGTGACAGAGCACTGGAACAGATTGCCCAGAGAGGTTGTGGAGTCTCCTTCCTCAGAGATCTTCTAAAGCTGCTTGGACATGATCCTGGGCAACCTGCTCTGGGTGGCCCTGCTTGAGCAGGGGGTTGGACCACATGGACCCAGAGGTCCCTTCCAGTCTCCCCCATTCTGTGATTCTGTGAAAAATAAGAACAACTGCTGGCACCTAGCCTTTTTGTCAAAATCTTTACAACAGTGTCTCTGGAAGTACTGAATCATCTGACTAGGCCACTGCAAAAAATGTTAACCTCTATAATAATATATATTTTTTAATCTAAGCACTCATTTCTGAAGCCTGGTTAAGAGGTGTTTGTAGTGTAAGACTCAGGTGGAAGAAACTGGCCAGCCTGGGTATGATCATTCTTCCCTTCCCCAGTCTTGCCTTAAAGAAAAAATGACTTAAGATAATTTGACACTGGAGGTGAAATTAATTGATAGCTTTTATTGGGAATTGAGCATTAGTGTTTCAAAAAAAGTGAATTATTTTTGTGCCAATATAACAAATAGCAGATCAACCCCTTCTTTTAGAGAACTCCAGATCTCAGGTAAATGTTCTGTTAATAATGACATGCTGCTAATATGCAAACTTGTTGTTTCAAGGTGACATTTGTAATCAACCATGAAATGCAGAAGAGATAGCATCAGTTTATTCTCTTTCTAAATACAAAATAAAGTCACTTGAGTTAGCTTAATGGTTCAAGCTGGAACTTACCATGTTGTGAGTTGAATTTTCTAAACTCTTAGGAATAAATATCACTGAGATTGAAATACCTGGACAAAAGTTTGATGGGGAAAAAAGATGATTTGCTAATGAAAGAATTTCTCCAAAATAACTCTTTAAGTCTGCAGGTATTTCTGTGTATTCTGTTTTTCACTCAGTAATGCTGCACCTTATTACTTCCACTGTGACAATAGTTTGTGTTTTTTTTTTTTTAACTTTTGCAATGTGTATTTCTGTTGTCAAAGGTAGGTTACTAGCTATAAGTTGTGCTTCTCCCTTGTTCCTAGGGAAGAAAGGAAAGATCCCTTGTCTGCCCTAGCAAGAGAATATGGAGGATCCAAGAGAAATGCCTTGCTGAAGTGGTGCCAGAAAAAAACAGAAGGATATCAGGTAACTGTAGAGCTGTTTAACATAGCATACTTGTAGCTGCAACAAATTAGAATCTGCCAATAGCATAAGCCAGGTTGCTCCACAGTTGACTGCATAGATTGCAATGGCACTGGTATGTACTGTACTCTCTTCTTGGAACACATGCTACGAGTCCTAACTAACATTAATAGCTCCTTAGTCACTTTGCTCCATGTTGTTAATGTTTTTTTCTTAAGGGGGCAGCAGACCTACTCAGGCACTTTACAACAGCCTTTTGCAGATTGCACTTTTGAAACTGTAACTTTCAGTTACAGTTGGAACTTTAGCAATTTAAGTTTTAATGTCTCCCAAATGCAGTTGTATAGTTACGCTTCTTGCATTTTAGAGAGATTTTTTTGATAGGTAATTAGTCTAGTTGTATCTGGATCTTTCAATGTGCTCCCATTTAGTCTCTAGGGACAGTTTGTTTTGTGAAGGTTGCATTGTCTTGCATTTTGTACTTGGCTTTCTAGTGCAGTTCCAGATTTTTTTTCAGTTGGTCCGAATGTTATCAGAACCTGAAAGAAGTAACAAGATAACTGTCCAGAGTTCTCCTGATTACATTATTTTTTCAAAAGAATAGTGGCTTCAGCAAACTAAACCAGGATGTTAATAGTCTGACCATGATGTATTTGTTTGGTTAACTTGTATTGAAAGTGTTTGGAATTCCCAACACAATCCTCAGTTTAAGAACTTTACTCTTTCCATGACTTGAGACTCACAATGCAGGAGGAAGTTCAGAGCCACATAACAGGATGATCGCCCATCCATAGGAAAAGTCGTCTTGCAGTACAATGGAAACGCTTGTGGTATAATCCCTCCCCCCTCTTCCTGTGGCACGTCTAGTGCTAAACTGTGCTATTTCTGAGGATAAGCTTCTTTGTGGAAAGAGCCTTTCCCCTTCCCCACATTTTAAGAAAGGCAGGATGTTATATTTCTTTATAAATCCTGTAAAACTGAATGCAAAAATATTTTCCCATAGTGTCTTGAAATGAAATACAAATTTGACAGCTTCCTTACCTGGTTAGGAAAAGTAATAGAAAAATATTCCAAATTTTTCATTCTATAGTTGTGTGCACATACAGGAGTGTTCTTTTTTGTGGAGATTGTTGCTTACAATTATTCTTCTTCAGTTTTATAGATGCTAGTAGAAGAATAAGTTTTGACACTTACTGTACTTGCTTCAACAACTGTAATATTGTTCTCTGTGTTGCTACTGGAAACCGTAGCATATAGCATCTGTAGAACCAATGCATGTCTTCTTTTGAAGGAGTAGGATAATATCAGGAGGTTATATGAAGTTAGTTTTTGGCAAAGAATGTCTTCCACTTTAAGCGTGCTCATTTTTCATTTCTGTGTTGTACAGAATTTAGTTTCTTTCAGCATCACCTGAATTTCAGTTCTGGTTGAATGCCATGTAAGTGATGTTCCAATGTTAAAAATATATCTACCATTGTATTCATTCTGAATAGTGCTTATCCAGCTTTTTGACATTTCAAAATCATCAATACTGGATAAGGTCTTTTTTGGGGGAAGGGAGTGGGAGGGGATAGAAGCTTCACTGAGTTTTAATTTTGTGTTAAAACTATGTGGATTCAAAAGTGACAGGCAGTAAATGAGCATCAGAATAATGAACATCTCCCTTCCTCATTCAATTCTAGCTCTCTTCCTCCTTCCCTCTCCCCCAGATATTGCCAGGGTACCTTTTCACACCTCCAGCTCCTCCTAGTGTCCTGCACTCTGCGACAATCCCTTTTATCCCCAGCACTTCCCATCAGTACAGCTTCTACCTTTCTTCTATGCCACGGTTTGCTTTTGTTTGAATTGCCATCTGGGCAAGAGCCAGCACATGTTTTTCAGGGCTACCTGCAAGCTGGCTGAGCAGCCACCTTCTGTCTCGGAGCATAGAGAAGTCCTGAATGCCTTTTTTTCCTGTAGGAATGGTTGTAGGTCCAGAGTTCAGCTAGTTACCAGATTCTAGCTAGTTACCAATACAATATGTTAAATGAAAAATATGTGCAAATTGAGCCTGCAACAAGTCCTAAAATGACCTGGAAGAGTTTAACCATGATTTCTGGGGGGAGAGTAAAAGGGAGTCCTGGAAGGCTGTTGTTTCTCTATAAGTCAGTTGTCAGTTTTGTCCTATTAATATTATATCAATTTGTTTTTAATGCCAGGCTAATAAGACTACTAATATGTAAGCAAAACTCAGCTCTGGAAGACAATATTTGAGTACATCTTTGCCACCATGGAAAGACGTGTTTAGTTGCTGACTACAAACGTTTTCTTTGGTTTTGTTTTTTCCATCTCACAGGTGTAGTTTTCTGTGCATACATGTATTTAAAATATTTATGAGAAGTTATTTCAGTTGTTGGTATTTCACCAATGGAGATGGAACTATGCACATTGACTTAAGGCCCCATTTCTAACGTACCACCATGTTTGCTCCTGGTTTCGTTTAACCTCTCATTCCAGGCATTGTATTATGCACTGGATATTGGAAAGTAGTTGAATAGACTAATACGTAGTAATCAGACAAATAGCCAGATATAAATTTTAATGAAAAATAAATGTTTAAAGTGTACAGAGTTATGGGTGAGCTGCCAGTTGCTTAAAATTTTAAAAACAAGATATGATGTAGTTGGCTTACCCTTATTAATGAGTGGCAGCATATGATTAAACCTTATTCTCTTTGAAGGCCAGCTGTAGTTCTTGAGCTGCTTTTTATTCCATTTTTGAAAATATTAAAGGGAAAAAAACATCCAAGGTCTGTACTGTTTCATAGACAGAAGGTTTCTTGTATCCATAAGATACTTGTGGAGAATACAGTACTACTTAACTGCTTGCAGCAACTAGTATTTCTTTGCTCAAATAAAATGGAAGAATTACTTCTGCTTTCCTGTCCCCCTAGGAAATTACTTTCAAGCTTTTAAGTCTTAACTATCTCTGTTTTAGAAGCTTGAAATTTTGTGAATGCTAAACAATTCAAAGACGATAGCATTGTGAAGCTCTAAGTTCAGCCCATTATAGTGGGAGGATCTTTTTAAAACCCTTTATACGTACTTAGACATTTATGCCAAACTGTACTTTCCACTTCTGACAAATATGTAGTTCCACATAACAGATTTTTTTACAGCAATCTTAAGTTTCTCACTTGTATGAATGCATTACAATAAAAAATAGTACCTAACTCTTTAAAAAATATAATAAATTACTTAATTTTGCAGTTTTCTTGATTTATTCAAGCAAATTTGGAAGGAAATGAATGAGTTGAAATGTTGCAGTCATGAAACAATATTTAACTGTATTGCTAAACCTGGCATTCTTTTAAGGAATACCTCAATAAAAAAAAGGTTAAAACAGCCAATGAGAATAAGAAATTCTTAATGATGTAAGAAACTGTATGGCTTTTTCTCTAGTATTGTTTTTTTTTTAATATACATGCTGTCTGAACGCTGTTTGGAAGCAAAAGTCCTCCTTGAAGCCTTGCTTTGAGAATGGCGATTTGCGGATGGTCACTGCAGAGCTAACAACAGGCAGGTTCCAGATCAACTTTCATCTAGAGGCTGTTCAGCCTGGGCAGCCTTGCGCTCACTAAGTTAGTGTGAGTTTAATTCAGGACTCAACGGATCCCTAAGCCATAAAAGAGAAGAGTTGGTCTCTGAAGATAAATTGTGTGTGTGTGTGTGGTTTGTTTTTTTTTAGTACATAGATAAAGGAGCAGCAAATCTCCATTAGTTTTCAGATGAACAGGGCACAAAATACTTGAAATTTGATCCTGTGTTAGCTTCATTCAGGGTCTGACATACTGATTCAGAGTTCAGTGCCAAGTCCTGCATTTTCCAGAGAGAAGAGAATCCTCCTGGCTCCTCTAAAATATGTGCAGTGTCATAAAACTGTCATAAATTCTAGATATCTTCAAAGCACAACACAATCCCATCCAGCTGTTACAGAGCATTTACCCTAGCTGAAACACAGCTACTTTCATTTTGCGTACATAACTAATAAAAGTCCAAAAAAGGATGTGAGCATGCATGTTTCATGTTAAGAAGGGGACCAATAAACAGGATACACACATCCTTTACCCATTCTTATCTACTGCAATATTTCAATTTATTTTCCATTTTTGTCAGCATTCTGAGAGAGGATTCATTTCCACAAGTCTTAACACAAAAAAGCAATTGTCACAAGCTTGTTGCAAGAACAGTAAAAAAAAAAAAAAATAAAATAAAATTTTTTTTAGCTTGCTTTAAGCTTTCCGATCACCAATACACTAAAAGATACCCTAAAGGTAGCCTTGAAGTACTTGTCCTTTAATGTTGCTTTTTCTGGGAAGACCACCTATTTTTTGTCTCCTATACAGATCAAATCTATATGTCTTACAAAAAAAATAAAAATTAAAAAGAATCAAAACTTCTTATCTACGTGGCAGCAATGAATTAGTTTTGTCTTTTAAATACTCTAGTGACACTACTGCACTTGCTCACAATGGGATAATTACCTTTTGAAACGATTGTGTGATATGGGTACATCTGATTTGAGCCCTTATTACAAATTTGTTGTTTGATCAGGAAGGTATAAAATTGTTTATAAATTAACACTATTAAAGAATGTGTGTTATATTTAATCACCATGTTAGGATTCAGGCAGTTCTTGGTCACTATAGAAATGAGACTGGCTACATAGGAGGGTATGAATTTGACTTTCCGGAGGGAATTGCTGTGGGACCGAATTGAAGTGATTTGGGTGAATTATGTTAGAAATGGGGCTTTAACTCAGTGTTCTTGGCCTTTATTACTGTTAGTGGACTATGTAATATGAAATTGCTGATATGTATCTGTAGTTGTAAATATACTTTATTTTTGAAATGGAAACTTCATTTTTAAAATAAAGTTTCATCCCTGCCTGTGGCAGGGCGGTTGGAACTAGATAATCTCTAAGGTCCCTTCCAACCCAAGCCATTCTGTGAAAGTAAGTCCAGTATTTGCTTTGGAAAGAGCACTGTCTCTGTAAACCTGGGGAAGTATCTGATATGGCAGGGTGGAGGGGGAAGATTGCTTGACAACTGAACGGTACCATTCTTCCACCTAATTAAAATGTTCCTTATTTCTGCCCTGTAGAGGGGAAAGAATAAGAGTAACAGATAACCAGTATATCAAAAGATCATCTATTCTGTGTGCATCAATCAAAAGACAGTTATTTTATTATTATGTGCACATGCCTTGTTTTCTTTTTCACCTCAATTTCATGCAAGAAAACAAAGGCGTAGGATTCTACCCAAGGCTAAGAGATTTGGCAAGTTATTTTTGGTATTAGTGTTTTGCTTCCATTGAGGATAAATTGCAAATTGGGCTGGTCAGAAGAAGCATGCAGGTGATTTTCAGGTAGAGGTTCTGTGGTTTGTTCAGTACCAGGTGTTCTCACTGATGAATATCCTTAAGAGGCTAGAAGAAAATGAAAATGGATTATCATAGGATGTAGTTAGGGCTTTTACAGGGCTGAAATTCTTGGACTTCAATAATTAACTCAGAACAGTAGTTAGTTTTGTCATTCAAACATACGATAATAATGCAAACCTCATATTCTGTGTATTTTGTATATTTGTAGTGATTGAGCAGTGTGATTATGAATGCATGTGTACCTAATGCTATGTCGAATGCACCGTTAAGTCAAGAAATGCTTTCATTTCTATTCAAATAATAAATGTAGAATAACAAAGTTAAAGGGAGAAGATGCTTTAGGTTGCTTTTGTAAAATCTGTTCTTTTATACAGATGTCTTTGTAAACACCAATATGGTATGCTACTCAAAGTATTCTGTTGACTTTAAAGAAGCACAAAAAGAGGACAAGATCTGTGTATATGCAAGCCTGTGCTGAAATAACGATCCCAGGGTGTGCGTGCTTTCCCTGGTGCTGCCTGGTTGATTCATCAAAGTAGTCAGGCTGCCAAAACACTTTTCTTCTTGGTTTAAGCTGTGATGCTTTCGCCAAAAATTATTGAGTTAAGGAAGTATATACTTCCTTTTTCTGTTTGGTTTGGATTCTGATACAAGAGAAATGTCAGCTTGTTAGACTTTATGACAAAATTTAGAGCAAATTATGGAGCTGTCTTTATCTCTTTAAATGCTTCAAATGTTAATGTCTGAAGCTATTAGTGGTTTTTTTTTTTTTTTTTTTTTTTTTTTGAGGATGACTGCTCCTTTTATGGTCTTTTTTTGTGCCAAAATTGAAAAATAACATGTCTTTGGTATGGAAAGAAAAATTAACAGTCTATGTTTAAGGCTCTTGATGGCTTATTTTTGCCATTTTTACTGCCTTCTCAGAGCTGGAAATGAAGAGACAGTGGTTGGGACTGCTGTTGAATCTACTCCAGAAATACTTTTACATTTCACCTACTGCCAAAAGTACTGACAGCCTCAGCTTTAATCCAGGATTTGGGAATCAGTACAGGCTGATTCAGTGGAGAGGGGATAGCAGTTTTCACTGATTGCAAGAAAGTCAAATTTGTCTACCATGGTACTAGTTGCAGAAACAAAATCAGGGAGTTACCACTAGTTTGCACATCTCAGACTTTTCCTCAAGATTTGCAATTAGGCTTTTGCTGTCTGTAACCTCAAGTATAACAACCGTGATGGGTAGGAGATGGATGATGTCTGTCTCTAGCAGCCAGTTTTGTACCTGGACCGCGTTACCACACACTGTTCCACTAGGCCTGCAGAAGGAAGGGTGATGCTGACTAACGCCACAGAAAGGCTGTAGGGAAAATACGCTCTAGAAAATCATCTGAAAGCTTAACGGGAAGATTTATTTAGTAGTTTACCTTTCTATTTTTTTTTATGGAAGCTCTTTTGTATTTTGTGTGTCTTTAAAAGCTTTTAAAAGCTTTTTAATAGTTATTTTCTGCCATGGCAAAAAGCCTGGCAAGGTCTGTAAAGTTAAACCTCAGATCTTGTTTTAATGGTTTAATATATTATAGTACAGAATCATATTAATGCTTTTGCTTTCTCAGCCCACTTATTTCATTAACTAATACAACAGAGACACAGACACATGTTTTTATTTTCTTTGTCCTAACTCATTTGTGAGCCAAGCTGAGTCAGGATGTGGGAACTTCTCTTTACTGTGCAGGGCAGGGGCTGGTGAAATAGCTGCTATGCAGAATGCTTCTCTGCTCAAATTGTCATATTTGTAGTTCAGGGAGATTGAAGACAGATGTGGATATGTCCACTGGGGAGATAACTAAGGACAAAGTTTTCTTAATTTGTAACTATGTTAGAAACCATGGTTTCTAGTTTGTAACTATAAGTTAGAAACCATGGTCTGTATAGCTTTTTTAGCTGTAGAATTTTCTAGGGGAAAAAAAAAAAAAAGTCGAATCAGAGTTATAGTTAGTATTTGTTTCTTTTTTAAAAAAAAAAAACTTTTTCTGATAGTAGAAGATCCTGTATCAATTTAGGAGGCAAAAAACAATAGGAGAAAATTTCAAAATTAGCATTACACTGGTTAAAAATAACATTTTAGAATACATTTTAGAATGTTATTTTTAACCAGTGTAATGCTAATTTTGGATTGTGGATTCTAGAAAAGTCATAGGTTGGAAGACCCCTTCGACTGATGTTATACAGAGCCCTGTTAAGCAGTCTTCAATGTTACTAGTGAGGGAGGCTCCTTCATTCTCTGGGCAACCTATTCTGATGTTTAATTGTTTTATGGTGAAGACCCTTTTTCTTATACCCAGACAGAATTTCCCTGGAAGCGAACTGTGCCTATTGCCTCTTGTCCTGTCACCGTGCAACCTTGGGAAGATGGTACCTCCATCTTCTCTATAATTGCCTTGGAAGACTGATTGTGTCTCTTCTTTAGGCTGAATAAAACTGCTTCCTTCAACCTTTCTTCATAGGTCAAGTTCCCCAACCTTCTAATCACCTTGGTTAACCCTCTGCTGGACCCTCTTTAATTTTTCAGTGACTGTTTTGAACTGGGGGGACCAAAACTGTACAGTATTCCAGGTGTACCCTGACAAGGGCCCAGTAGAGTGTAATAATCCCATCCCTCGATCTGCTGGCTGTACTCTTAGTGATGCAGCTGAGGACACAGTTTGTCTTCATTGCTACACACTGCTGACTCATGTTCAAATCCATTTCATTTACAGTTGAACCACTATCGTATTTCAGCCCAAGTTGATGGATCATTTTGTTGCAGTTACATTTCAACCTTATTTCAGGAGGAGTTTTCTTACTCTTTTTTTCTATGTGAGCACAAGGCAATATTCATTTTATGGTGACTGCTGCTACTCTGCTGTTTGCATTTTAACAGGATCTCGAGTCATGCTTGAAATGTTTTTTGGTCGTGGGTCCACCACAGTGTTCATTTACCATCATTTTTTCCCCCAGTTTGTCACAGCTGTAGGGTGGGCTATAGGATTTGGTCTGATTACTTACAATGTTATGTTCTTGCTCATACTTTGCCTCTAGAAAAAGCTCTTATAAAATTCAGTTTTTCATTCCTGGCTGGCAGGTGTCTTCCACAGATTATCTTATCACAATAGCTTGTCACTTAACTCTTTGTTAGAATTGCTTTTTGTGGAAAATTTCTCTGTAATACTAGAAGTGATTTCACTCCCATGCTAAGTATTAAACGTTAATGGACAAGGACTGATAAAACTCCTTCTGGTTCACCTCCCTCTAGAAAGGCTTATTCCTCATTTGACAATTTATCTGAAAGTATGCCCTTCGGTTGCTTTAATACTTTGTGGTCTGAAATGGCTTGAAGAAAAATTCCGGACTAGATTCCAACAGAATTCTCTTAATAGAGCCAATTACTTAATAAAAGCAGTAACAAAGAAGAAATTATGTCAGAGATCTTATGCTGATGTTCTGTTTACCGTCAAGTCTTTGAGAAATAAGAGCTTAATGCAAGATTGATTTCATTATATTGACCAAGCTTTTTGAAAAAACCACAAGTAGTTAAAAGCATTTGGGAAATAAAATTATACTGTATTTAAAAGTGCCAGTTATGTGTTCAAAGTCCTATGCAAAAGATTAAATTTTAAGTTTGTCCAGTTTCTAGGTTTGTGCCTGACCAATATTACAATTTTTTGGTCTGAGAGGTAATAATAATTCATAATGCTCAGAGCAATTGGAAACAGAAACCAGTCCCTTTTAATTGTTTCCTTCCGTTGTATTTAATTCAGCTTCTCTGGATACATTGAGATTCTTGGATGATGGATTTGTTTTCTGCTTGTTCTCTTAATAATAAAAGCTGGACCCTACAGGAAGATTTAGGAAAATAGGGTATTCCAAGTTCCTCTTGAGTACCAACCAGTCTTGTATGTGAACTTTTTTAATGGCCTCTTTTTTCCAATATTCAAAATTTAACATTCCATGGATGTTACTAATATTTGAAGTGATATTTAGTTTATACAGCTATAATGTTTAAGGAAAAAATGATTTTCTCTTAGTTTCATTTACCATTTCCAGCACAACTTTGTCCTGTTGTCTTGCTCATGGGTAGGAGTGAGAAAGTAGATTTACAAAACTGTTTTGAAAAAAAGAAGTCTTGAGTTTCGAGCTGAGCACTGCTCCTGTTTTTTTAATTGTGTGAAGAGTTCTGTCTTCTGCACGGTTTTTCTATAGGTCTATTCTATATTTGTGTGGAGTCTGCAGAACCTCAAGTGCAGTTTTGGATGATCTCATACACGTCACTGTGGCATCCTATTTTCTGATTTTGACGAATATGTTCTTGCTTGTTGATGCCCATCCTGAATACTGCTGCAGAGATTACTGTTGTAGCTCATTGCTTTAACAGTATTGTATCTTTTGCTTCTCCTTTCTCTGTACTCCTGAATTTCCGATCTAAGTGATTGTTTTTGCTTTGAAGGCTGTGACCCTTCCATCTCTCTTTCAGTACTGAGATCTCATCTGTGCTTCAGTGATGCTGGTGTTCCAGCTTAAACTCTTACATTTTCAAATAAATACTGCTGTGCCATCTCTGAAATGTTTGGAGCAGCCTGGGAGAGTTTCTCCCTGTAGCCAGCCACAAAACCTCATTTTAATTCAGAATCCTCATTGCAATTCTCCTTTGTTGTGCTGCGTAAGGTATGTACAACATCAGTTGATGAGCTATAGCTAGTATTTATCATGCTAGTAGTTGCTTAGTTATCTTTATGCACAGCCTGTCAATCTAATAATAATAATAATAGTAAGCTTTGAGAGGCAAGGCACTATCAAACTTCATTTTGATTGTATGGTGACTGGCTTTAATGCATTCCCAGTCTATGGTACATAGACTGTTCTGCCATCGTAGCAATTCAACAGGTACTTGTTGAAACTATATCCAGCATTAAGTCACGAGACTGGAAGCTGGTGTGTTAGAAATTGTTAATCAGATTCAGCAATGCTTCAGCATCCCTCCTTGCTGATATTTTTCCCTTTTTCTCTAGTCTTGCACTGTGCCTTGCATTTGTTTGCCTAGGTTAAGTAACAGCAAAAAGTTTTAAACATGCATTGATTTAAATCCGATTTCCTGTCTCTTGAGGAGAAAGGAGGGAGAGCTTCTTTTTTTTCTTTATTATTATTATTATTATTATTATTATTATTATTTATTATTTTCCCATCCCTGTGGCTTGAGGAAGCTGTGTGAAGAACATGTTCCCACAGACTGGGGGTCTCCAACAATGACATTTCCGTTTCTAAGCAGGCGGCTGGCTGGCAGGCAGGGCTCAGACCGCTGCCCTGGGCATTGTGAGTCCGAGCACGTACACTTACGTCACTGTAGTCTGAACCTGTATTTTGTGGACTTTGTATAAAAAGTGCTAAAGCTGGGCAGGAAATGGAGATTTCCCTTACATTCTTCTAGAAGGTGCGTTTAGTTTTGTTTTTTCCCCTCTGTTGGAGGGGGATTGCAGTTGTCTTCCATTTGTAATCCAAATCATCAGTTTGAAAAGAAATGTAACTGCCTTAGTCACCAGCATGTTTGGTGCCTTGAAATTGATTCCATGTGCGTTTTTCTGCTAGAAGAATGAAAAGTTTTGGTGTCCTGTCAAAGAAGGGTGATGCATACTAACTTCTGGTCAGATGAAAAGGGGACTTCCGTGATCATTTCTGCGATTCTGTGACTGGAGGTTATAATTCCTCTTATATTAAAACTTTAAGTAGGGGAGCTGGTTAGCTTCTGCTTAAACCCAATTAAGAGAGTTAGATTTTAAAACATTTACATTTCTTCATAGAGGTCTCAAAAAAAAAAAAAAAAAGATTCAGTTGTTGTCACTGGTTGGTTCTTAATTAAAGTTTAAACTGAGTGCTATCCACTTAGCTGCTTTACCATTGTTTGACTGCCAACAGCCAAGTATACAGTAATTTAAAAGGTCACCGAGGCATCTTGTTCATAGCTCGTTTGGACAGGGCTACCTCTTTTTACAGTAACCTTGCACGCAGTCTCAGGAGATTGATTTACCAGTACTACTGAGTTTCCTACTGGAATCAAAGGATCAAGACTGCAAGATCGCATTTTTCAGTTTCAGCTTCAATCCCCCAAATTTGATTCCCTGATACCGTTGCTGTTCAATCTGTTGGAACATCTTTATTTGCAATGGCAACTTAATTTTTGTTTGTGATGTTGTTCACATAAGATTTGTATACAAATAGTTTGTTTAGAAGAGAAAATAGTTTTCCTCATCAGTTAGAAATTTTACATGGATATTAATGCAGGTGAAGCATAGAAGTAAAATCTTATATTAACAGAAATATTAGCACATGGTCTATTTCAGGCATTTTAGAAAGCCCAGGCATGTGTCTATAACATGTTTGCGTTTGTATCTTGCTATGTACAGTAATACCAAATTTATTCTTTTGACCCCTTTTCTAGCATATCTTTGTACACCTTTAACACTATTTGCACATTTTTGAAGCTTAATGTTATCTACTTTCTATAAGTAATATGTAAGTTAACTGACTTTCTCATCATGACATTTTATTCACCATAGTAGTGTGTTTTGGTTTCTTACCACAGAACTTTAGTTTTAGGCTGTTCTCTTTGTATGTTGATTTCTTCAAATGCTTTATTAAAAAAAAAATAGTATTGGTGTGTTGGTAGAACTAATACTTGTTAGATTATAATTTTAATATCGTTTGTATTTTTCCCTTCAAGAATATTGACATAACAAACTTCAGCAGCAGCTGGAATGATGGCTTGGCTTTCTGTGCAGTCCTCCATACTTACCTCCCAGCCCATATTCCCTATCAAGAACTAAACAGCCAGGACAAGGTATGACATTAAAAATCCTGTTCCTGGGACTAAGAGGCTAAATAGTTAATATGGGCTAAGAATGAGCAAATTTAAGTTCTTAAGGAAAAAAAATCTGAGTTTTTTTTTTAACCTTACCACTTGGGAAATGTTTTCAGTTAAGGTTTTGGCAGCAAGGAGCATTTTAACTTAAAGATCTGAAATCCGTCAAACTTGTATCTTGCAATATTTTGTTAATCTCTTTCAATATCACAAGGATGTTCTTTTATTCTACTTTATCATGCCGTTAAATAATTTTGATGATAAAATAATTTATGTGCAAACTGAAAGTTTGAACTAGAAGATGTCAAGACTGTAGAGTAGTCTGTGTGTATTCTAGTGTGCTGTAGTTGATAGCTACTGGTATGCAATCTGGAGATACATTATTGGTAATTCCACAAATACACAGTAATATTTCATGACTGTGTGCAGAGATTTTATTTATTCTTTATTTAGCATTAAAAAAATCAGTAATTCTTCATTGACAGTGATTTTTTCAGCATTATCTTATGAATGAGGAATTAATAAATTTAAAAGAAAAGTTTTTAGATGATATTTGGACATGTTCATTCCTGTGACTCTAAATTAATAGTGTCGAATTATAAACTACATTTGAAGTAAAAGTAGCAGCTTTACTGTAAACATTCTTAACACCTCTTTATTATGTTTGAAGTAGAATTTCCTTGGCTTCTAATATGTTTTTATATCTCATGCAGAGAAGAAATTTCACTTTGGCTTTTCAGGCAGCTGAAAGCGTTGGCATCAAATCTACTCTGGTAAGTTTTAAACACATACTGAATGAATTATGTCCTGTTTGTAAAAATCAGATGATTCTATTTTGTACTTTTGAAAGATTTTGATGCTTAATACTTAAAAATAACAGCAGATGAGCTCAGCTAGAGGTTATAGTCCCTGTATCACCCTTGACTGAAAAAAACCATAAGCCCATACATCATTGACTTTGTTTAATCTCTGTCAGTCTAACATAAAGCCAGTGTTGTCAACAACTTAATAATGTTTTTTTTGCACTGAAATAGCGACTGAGATAAAGACCTGTACTCAAGCTGCTGCAGCAAAAGCAACAGCATGCTAGCCAGTGGCAGATAGGGAACGGCATGAAGCTGTGTCAGGGGAGGGTCAGGCTGGATATTAGGAAAAGGTTCTTCATCAAGAATGTGGTCAGGCACTGGAACAGGCTCCCCAGGGACGTGGTCATGGCACCAAGCCTGCCGGAGTTGAAGTGTCTGAACAGTGCTCTCAGACATATGGTTCATTTTTAGGTAGTCCTGTGTGGTGCCAGGAGTTGGACTCAGTGATCCTTGCAGGTCCCGTCCAACTCAGGATATTCTGTGATTCTATGAGATAAAAGGAAGATTCACCAAAACTCATCTCTCAATATCATGAGAAACAATGATAAAGGCAATGTATTTTTTTGAGAATAATTTGAGAAATAGTTATATGATACCATCTTCAAGAATACGTTAATTCTCTCTCCTCTCTGACCTGCTTCCAAATTATTTGATTTTGTTGGACTTCCAGAGGTACAAATCAAGCTATGTACGTTCTTTTGCTCAGCATAATGTGTCAAGATTTTAATTATAAGTTTAGTTTCAATTTGACAGGATTGTAAATAACTGAAAGATTTTTCTTCAATTATTGTTTATTATGAGCTTTCTTACACAAATTTCAGCTTAAAGGAATTAGTTTTCAATATGATACTGTTTACTGGAAAAGGAAGACCCCTGAAGGTAGGGAACTGGGAGTATCCCAACCCCTTGTGGTTAATTGCAGAATTCTGATCCTGGCTAAAATTCGCAAGATCAGAATGACGCTCAAGTGATACTTTTGTAACCTAAATTCTAACAAAGCTGCCATAGTTAGCAACTAATGATACAACAAAGTCAGACATTTTTAAAAATAACACTTTCCTGATCGTTATCAGAGCCTTTACCCCAGCATTGTATTTGCTCACAATGGCAGTGCAACTCTTGGGCATTAGTACTTCAGCTTTGTCAGTGATTTGAAATCTGAAAGTTTCTTACGAAGCACTGATGTAAGAACTAGACTGTGGAAAATAACTTTAGTAATTCTTACATAATTTAGCTTTAATCTAAGTGATTGCTGTTTGTCCTTTTGATTTTGCTGTGTACTTAATTACTGACATCCTGAAAAGGCAAATTGAAAGGAATTAAATTCTCTGTGCAAATTGTATCCATCTTAAGGATTTAGTATCTATTTAATTACCTACTTACACAGTGTGTGCGGTGTTTCTTTTTGTTTTTCTCCTTGACCATGTGTGGAAGGCGAAAGGCAAACAAGGGTTTGAAAACTGCTATGTGTAAATAGTAGTGGTAATGTAACTTCCCAGAACAGGAAAGTGTTCAGCTACTTTCATGTAGAGAATTTAAAAAAAAAAAAAAGAAAAAGAAAAGAAAAAAGAAGAAAAGAAAAAGAAAAAGACAAAACCCATTTCTCTTTCTTGAATTCCGGAGGATCTTGTAACCAAAGCTTACAGAACAGTTCCTTACAATAAACAAAAACATTTAGGAACTACATCACTGTTTTCCTTTGGGCTGTGTTTGCCTGGCTTATTCACAGACAATCTGGCATGCTATTGTTAAGAAATGTGTGGACTGATCTATCGGTTAGGCAAGCACTAATGCTTTGCATCTTGCATATATCCAATCTGGTGATGAAGCAAATTTCCCTCTTCCTTGCCTCTTTACTCAGAAATACATATCAAAGTAATCTCAAGTTCAGAAGTCTACTGTAAAATGAGATTGTCATTTATTGGCTCTTATCCTGATATGGATTTTAAACTTCATGTTCAATTGAACTTAAAGTTCAGTTAATATCTGAGCCTTGATTCTGTGCCTCTCAGTTCCTGGGTAGATCGCATTGACTTGTGAGGCTGGTGTAAGGGCTTGGTGAACAGTAAAGTCATGATTACTAATTGTACTAAAAGGGGGACAACTCCATATTCACTACATTAGACATTTCAATCTCAAGTCAGAAAAATAACTACTTACAGATATCCTTTTTGTAGCTGTTTACATTTTGCAAGTAATACAAAGTTGTATGGAGGAAAACAGTTTTCTTCATCAGTACTGTAAATTGTGGAGACTTTACAGACTTACCATTACCGTGAATTTGTAAAATACCACCACGTTCCTGACCAGGTTATCATTCCTGATTTTGACCAATCTGTTTTCTGTGACAGGACATCAATGAAATGGTGCGAACTGAACGTCCAGACTGGCAGAATGTCATGCTGTATGTTACAGCAATTTACAAATACTTTGAAACCTGAAACCCTAATAATGCAACAGATTCACGGGACAGAACCAACATTAGCTACCAGATGGAAATCTTACTGAAATGCTAATCCCCATTTCACTGAAAACTGGCAACATTTGAGTCCCCTGAAACTTCAGTGACACTATCTTGGATTGCTTTGGATTGCTTCAGCTACTAAGCTTGGAAACAACCATTCAAAAGCGAGAACTTGTCACATTGCTTGGAATAACCCAAGTTATTAAGCTATTCAGATTAATTATGTAGCCTAAAGAGCCTGGACTACTTTATGTACTGCCTTTCCAGCCAGACTTCCTGAAGCTTTCTTTCCTAAGAGAGTGAGATGAATGGATCCTCTAGCATATGGGAGACTAAATGTGTACAGCTAATGCTTTGAGAAGGAAAAGGATAACATGGCATCATATTACTGAACTTTCTGTAGTGTCCTGATACCACAGAGTCTGAATATTCCACCCACAGCCTATGGCACCCCAAGACAGTAGAGTTCTTAATGATAATTTAGTTACTGCCTTTACAACTATTTTCCCTCCTTTAAGATGTGCACAATATTCTAGGAAAACAAGCTTTTAGTCTATAATGACAACTTGAGTGGAGAAGTGGTCTTGATACCTCGAATAATTTGGCACAGAAGAACTCTTCATTCTATAGCTTCGTTATAAGCCTACCTCTGTCACAGTGATGTGGCTTCCAACTTTATCTTATGGATTGTAAAGACTAGCACATACAGCTCCTGGTTTTCAGGGTACGCTGTACTTAAAGGAATCTGTCACAAACTCCCCGTGCTTCCATTATGACAGAAATGAATCAATAATCAACCCTTGTATGGCTTGTTCTTTCTTCTCTTCCTCCTTTGCCTGTATAGCATGCACAGCTACCCCAGGCTTTACTTTACAGCAATACGAGCAAGTGTCATGGATGTCTGTGGTAGAACTTTGGAACTGGGATAGCATTTCCTCTGCAGAGAAGATACTTTCAATAAGATGTCATAATGAAGTAGTTTGTCTCAAAATTCAGCTTTGCCATGTTTCCTATGTATTTTTCGTTGATGTTGCACATCCTCATCTGACTGACAGAAGGTGAGATGTTCTCTGACAAGAACTGTGGAGGAACTAATGTAATGTGTGAACACCCAGTAGTCTTGAATATTGCGTGGAAAAGGCTCACTGTCACAAGGAAGGAATTGAGAAACTTAAGTCTGATCAACTTTTATTTTCCTAAAATGTACCTGAATTCATGTAACAGCTCTCGGGCAAAAGAGTTCAAGTAAGTGCCTTAGCTATCATTGAATTGATACATCCTGGCACTTCAGGGCTTTGTGCAGAATGTTAATGGCTCAGAATGATTTCATCTGTCCATTTTGTCATAAGCTGTTAAAATGTTTGTTGTAATCTTGTTTGTCGAATCAAGGGAAGACTTCACTCTGCCATTGCTTCTGTCTTGTATTTCTCTGAATACTTATCAGCAGTTAAGCCACAGTTGAACATCTCTCGTTAATATTAAGCAGAAGCCTACTTTAGAAGTGAGTTCTGTAACAACTGCTATTTATAAGCACATGCTCTTTCAACACAGTAACCCTGTTATTAAGAAAATTAATCTGTCATTCCTACGGTGCTCTTATGACTGTTAAGGACAGTTTGAATGTCATGGATGTTAACCCAGTGAATGCAACCCTGCTTGGCATCTGTGAAACTTCATCGTGGTATAAAAGCACAGGTTTAACTCAGAATTATTGCCAAATCTCAAAAGCTATCATCTGAAGAACACAGCCCATGTGAAGAGTAACAATTCAGTATGTCTCTAGCAGCTAGCATTAGATAAAAGTACTTCTTATAATGCTTACACTGACATGTCTGTAATACAGTAAAATGTGCCTGTGAGAATTATGAAAAGTTGCTAAATAAGTACTTGATCCACGCTGAGGGTCTTTGGAGAAGTTTTCAGAGCAACAGTGTCTCATATGCTTACAATTCTTTAGACCGAATGTCCCTAAAAGTAGCTAGATACCCTCAGATTATCAGTTGGTGCATTTGAAGAGCCAACATTATCTAAAGGCAATTGTTGCAAGACAGGCTTCAAGTGAAGAAACTTCATTAACAGATTTTAATAAAAGTCTGAAATACAATTTCCTCTCCCGTATATTTCTTCCAACATTTTTGTTTACTTCATTTCTTCAAATAAGTCTCAATAAGAATAGTCCTATTGGAAATACACATTATTGCTGTTTCACATTCTTGCTAAATTCCAATTTGTGCACATTTGTGCTTAAAAATCTCTACTCTTCCTTTGAACAGACATCTTTGTCTGTGATTGTCTTATTCATTGCCTTATATTTTAAGAAAATATTTTTCTAATGAAAAGGACAGCATTTCTTGGTCTAAATTCACTCATGATCTGTTGTGTTTTTAAGCTGATTTTTCTGTCTATATTGGTCAACTTCGTTTACCCAAAATGTTGTACTAGTCCTTAACCGAAATAACACTTAAAGGTAAAACCATTTGTAGAAAGGGAAATTGCATTTTTTCAGATACCTTCTTTTTAAAAGGTGAACTTCTCTCTCTCTGAAGACTAGTAGCTATGAGTAATTACAGAAAAGATCTTATTTTGAACTTCATAGCTCTGTAAACTTCTTCTTGGTGTGGTCTGCCTGATAAACCTCCATCTGTAAAGGAGTATTGGGCTCCATAAAGAGATTTTTTTTACAATGATATATCTGAGCCTTTACAAATAAGATGCTGTACAGCTGTTCAAGTGGAAGTAATGAAGCAATGAAAGATACAAAACAAACATAATACCCTGCTGCACTCTACCACATGTTTTCTATAAAGGTTCAAACCGCATTTAATTTTTCAATTAGAAGAATAGCTGTAGCCCTTCTGGACGTGGGTGACACTGTTCTGCTTGGTTCCTATTCGCACTTAATCCTGAAACAGCCTGTTGTTTTTCATATATGAAGCGAGGTTTCTGCTGATTTACTTTTCTCTTTTTTTTAGTCCAGAAAATATTTCAGAATGTACTAAAAAAAGGACAAATATTTTATCATCCATTTATATTACTGCATTTTAATATGTGCCTTGCAAATGCCTGTGCTGTAATATATCAGGGTTACTCATTGCCAGCTGCAGGGGTGGGGGCAAAATTAATATGTCAAACATTTTGATGTACATATAGCTATACAATCTTCTGGATCTGATTTACTGAAAAACTTTCATAGACTACAGAGATGTCAGTTTAGGGTCAGATGTGTATTGGGGTTGGCTAGTTGTCATCCTGATGCAAGATCATAAACAATGAACTGAATGAACACTGGTGAGGTTTTCTTTACCAAAAAGAAGAAAAAAGATAAATTGGAAAATGGAAAGAAAAGATAAATTTTGGTTATTCAGGAAAATTCTTAACAGTGAAGTTTTGATACAGAGTATCTAACAATAACAGACCTGAGGTGACTTCAGAATGAATTAGACTTGACTTGGTTTTCAGTTGGTTTGGCTTGATTCAGTTTGATGTGGTTGTCTTGTATATTTAAATGGAAACACTAATTCAATACCTCTGGTGTTGTGAATCTCAGTGACCCTCACAAAGACCTCTCATTCCCATGCCTCTGAAAAATTGTACACAAAATTTTCCCTTTTAAAATTGTGTTTGTGGATGGGTTAACCGGAATATAGTATTTTTTTTACAACATATTATGATTTAAAAGTCAGTTTGTCTCTTTTGCATAAAATATGTTCCTTGAGTTACATTTAGCATTTATCGGATCATTTCTGATAATTTGTCTCCGATTTTGTAAAATATTTCCACTGTTTTTGTGCTTCTGGGAAGTCCATTATCATGCTTTAGGGCATTCCTTTATTTGCCAGAGCAAGATGAACTCAGCTTTGCTGTGTTGGTGTAACCTGCGATTAATGCCACCGGCTGCAGTCAGACACTGCACCTGCATAAGGAGAAGTGCACTTGCTCTGGTGATGCGCACAGCACGGTGGTTTAAGCTGCTGAGGATCTTCCTTAAGCAATTTGTAGCTGTGACAAAACATTCTCCTTGGTGTCTCCCTTTTGTTAATGATCCCAATGTTTAATTCTTCTCCGTTTTTTTCACTTCCCTGATTCAATGCTTCAGAATCCAAATGGTCAATTTTTAACCATCTGTTGCATCTTTTGCGTGACCAAAACATTACTTTTACTCAAATCTATCAATTTCTATCCAGTTTTGACCTGAGTACAAATTTTGTTTTAGCCCAATTTTAAATAAGATTATTTGGGAAGTTGGAGATACGGAGAACTTCTGGATGTTCTTCTTACTTTGTTCTGCTTGTGACCAGCTTGGGAATGCCATTTAGCTTTTAGCTGATAGGTGACAGTCTCTTCTGAAGCTGCTCCTTCTGGATGGCTGGCAAGAAGTTACACACAGGCTAAAGCTAAGCCTTTAAAACTGTTTGTATGACTCATGTGGTGACTTTACTTCTTATTTGCCTATTACAACTAACACAGTCACAGTTGAGCTGCAGGCTGCCTTGAGCAAGGAACTATTAGAGGGCAGAATTCTGGGAGGGAAGCCAGTTGTACACCTTGACACCTGTTTTTCTCTATTATGAGAAATACTCCTGCTGAGGTGGCATAAGAAATGGGATTTTAAAATAGCGTTTGTGTACAGGTTGATTTATATAGTTTGTGGTCCTTCCCTTGACTTGGTAAATATTTATTTCTGTGTTATTTTTATGTTCTGCCAAGCTCTATTTCTGCAATTCCTTTCTTAAGCTAGCATTAGTGTATGAATACTTAATAATATTAACCAGCTTGAGAAATGATTTGGTGGGATGTGCTATTAAAGCAAAGTAGTCATCTGTGAGTTTTAGACATGGTGCTGTGCTTTCCCAGGTTAGTGTGTGTTGATTGGTAGAGTACATACGAACTGCTTAGCTCTTCTTTGACTTCCTTGTCTCCCATACAGCCTATGTCACCCCAGGGTGCCCATCAGGTGCTCTTGCTCCAAAATTACCAACTCCTCAGATGTGTTATGGGTTCATAGGCATCTTTTAGTACATGTAATTGTCCCTGTTTAGAAGGGTACCTCTAATAGTGTTTCTGCTTTCAAAGGAGAGTGGCTACTTGGGTTTTGAATTACCATCTGGCTTGCTGAGCTTGTCTAGTCCTTCATTTGCCTACGTTTTTTTCTGTATATTCTCTATGATTTCAACATCAGTGTTGAAGTATGCTTGGTAATTGTCAAATTCATTATGTTAAGCATCTGGAATATGTAGCAAGTATACTTTTGATAATTAATAGTAAATAACTGAAGATCAAGTTTTGTACACTTCTGATCTCTGTTAATGTTGATAAGAATGTCTTTTTTTCCTTATATATTTGTGCTTGCCAGTTTTTGGTCTACAACACCCTTGAACTGAGTCTGACAGGACCACTATCCTGGCCTCCGTAAATTAATTCATTCTGTGAGAATAGACATGTTTCCTTACGCTGGAACTTCAGTAATACCTACGCATACTAGATGACTTCCTTCCCAGTGACCTTTATCTTTTACTTGGAGTATTCCTTACCCTTAGGCCACTGTCTGCCAGAGTTACAGATAAAGTTGCCATCAGTTCCAGCAGGACTTGCGGATTCAGAACGGTAGGGGAAACTTCTTACAGAGTATTACAGCAGCCTGATGTGATTAAGCTTGTTTCATTTTAATTCCCGATTTTTAGGGGGTTTCAGTTTAGCCAAAATCACTTACTCAAAGCTGAAATGTGGCACGTTTATTCTCCACTGGGAAGTATGCTTCTGTTTAATAATATTTTTATGAGATTGTATTTATGGAAACTAAAAACATGTTGTGAAGCTAGTTTTGTTGCACTTTTCTAAGGCTTTTGTATTTTGCATAGAGTTCTAGAATATGAACAAGTTCTGTGGGGGAGTTAAGGTTTAAAACTTACTCTGCCCCAGCACAGCAATGTATTACGTGCATTTTCATTCTAGTGACATATGTATTATTTCAATTGCATGTGACTAGTGTATTTATATGGTAGTTACAAAGCCCAGTGGACATTTCCTGCTGCAGAGGAGCCATTGGCAGTCCTGGTTCCACAGTTCGTGAACTGACCTGTTTTGACAGTAGACTGCATTTGCAATAATGGAATAGTTGATTTTTTTTTTTCCTGAACTCTATCAATAAATGAGGAAAAAGAGGCTCTTCTTTTTTGTTTCATTGTTGAAATTTCTCTGGAGGCTTTTACAGGTTTCCAATTATTGTGTATGTTCAGCTAGGATGATTACTTGGGAATCAGCTCAGTAAAGAGGGCACAAGGACACATAACATACTCAAGTAATTAATCCTTGTAACTTACAACATTTCAGTTTGTTAGAAAATTGTTTTTACATTTATAGTAGGGTCAATTTTACTATTTTTAAGTAGCACTTTTATACTTATCTGAAGGTTTTTTGGAACAGAAATGTCTTTTCTGTATGTTATCCAATGGAAAGAAAGTATAACACTACGAAATAAAACAGAATAGCTTGCTTCCAGACTGTCAGTTCACTTTAGGTCAGTAATGATCAGGAGTTGTTCAATGTGTATGAAATAAATCCCATTTAATATTGGGCAACTCTCCAGATCAAAGTCAGAAGGGCATTAATTGGTACCCTCTAACTCTTGGATGAGAGGGTACTTTCAGTTCAGGTGTGAGGCAGAATTGACAGAACAGTGTGATGAATTTTGGACTTTGTGAAAGAACAGCATTTTATCGATGTCTCAGTCTAACTTCACAGCACTATATTGAATAAGGACTAACCTTGTTTGAAAAGACACCACAGCCAGTACTAATATCTCCTAAATAACTAATGTAAAGCTCATTTTCCATTGCCTTTAAAGATGATGTAGCAAGCTCTTCTCTTCCATCCTGCTTTTCTGATTTGTATTGGTTTTATACTCATTTGAAACACAACTGTTAGACTGACCTAACAGCATGTCTATGGGTTTAATAATTCTCGTTCTAAACAACAAGCACTTTTCTCTTTTTCAGAACCCTTTCAAACAGTTTACTTACACATTCACATACATATACATTTATGTAAAATGTCAATATGTACATATGAATACACACATGCAAATATGTTTGTGTGTATATGTACATAGGCAGATTCTTAATAAAACTGAACATCTTTCAAGAAGTGTTTGGGTCTTGAATACTTAGGGTGGTGTAGTAGCTTGTACATTTAAAAGGTGAGGAAAAAAGTATTTTGTTTCCGGTTAGATCTGAGAAATATAATTTTGAGGAAAATTTGGAAGTGTGTTCAAATTGTATTTCACCCTGTTTCTGGTTTGAAAGGCACAAGCTGTTAGTTATTGGAACTTAAAAGGTTAGCAAGCATATTTTAAGCTAAACCTTTTGGAGGACCAATATGCTTTTAGTTTGCAAGGACCACTAAAGATCTGGGCATTTACTTTCTCCATAATGTATTCTGTATGAATATTTAGTATGTATGCCTTCAGTTTGCCAATGTTGCCATGTTTTCTTCTTAATTATTCATGAAATAAAGATTGCAAATAGCAAAATGTGTGTTTGTTTTCTTGAGTGAGGCTGCTACCAAAAGGGATATTTTAACACCATTTCTGACACTGGTTTTTCAGGAGTAAATGTGACAGGAAGTAGTTTTTGGAAATTTATATGCCATGGATGAGAAGTACAGACCGATGATTTGCATGGCCATAACCTCGCGATTTTCTGGAATTCATCTCTATTTTGGTATACCAGCATACTTTATATCTACCCCCAAAGGATTTTAAATGATAACATGGTGAATACTCTAGATATGAGGTATGTATTTAAGTCACCTGCTTAGCCCGGATTTAATATGAGTAACAGAGAAAGGAATTCTAGAGAATATGTTCAATTTAGACAACTTCTTTTATACAGAATACATAATGCAGGATTAAAATTATTTAAATGTTACTTAGCCCAACCAAGTAAGGCAATGTGTTCTCTATCTCGCAAGGAATCGGAGGTTCTAAAGGGGGACCGGGGATTTCATCTCTAGAACGGTTCAGTGCATTTAAAACAGATGCCTAGAAGTAATTTCCGAGTATTTCCTAGAAGTATTTCTGTGTGAAAATGAAGATTAGAACACCTTAAATTTGATTTGTTCTCATTCATCCTGTATGGTAACTGTTTTTAAGTGCAGTTTTATCTGAAATGGTGTAGAAACAGTTGTAGAGCTCTAGTCTCAAGCGCTCTGAAATAAATTGGATCCAGAGGTTTGGGTTGGGCTCCTCTTTTTTCAAACTTTGTTCTTAAATGCACTGGTTAGTGGAGGTGTTTTAATTCTACCTGTTTCTTATAGGTTTTTTGAGATTCAGTGTGTTCTCTGTTCAGAAATGCCTTTGACTCAGTAATGGTATTCTGCAAGAAAGTGTCTTCTCCTTTCTTGAGTTGAAATATTCTCACTGAGTTTGAGTTATTTAAGAAAACTCTTCTTAGTTCTCAATTTATTTATATCCTGTTTTTAAGCATGGATCTTCAGCTTCTGTACTTCTTTTAAAAGTAAATGTTTTAGAAGTGTGTAGTAAAACCTCATGTCAGAAAGTAGATGTTTTTCTTCTCTGTAGCAAGTGTGTGACAGCATTGTAGAAGTGACTTGTACACCTGCACTTAGCAATGTGAAGGTCAAGACAGAAGCAGCGAGCAGGACGCAGGTCAGGCCTGAGGTATGTTAAAACATTAGTGTCTGCATGATCTGTGGGACTGCAACTTTTCTTACTCATAGTCACTAAAATAGCATTCCCTAACCAGAGTTGTTTTTTTTACCAATTGTCTTCCAAGCTGTCACTAGATAATTTTGTTAAAAATGTGAAACTAGTGCCATAAGTATGTTTAAGTTGAATATAATAAAATCAGTTAAATAATTGGAAGGTTTTACTGTAATGAGCTGTAGCTATCTGGAATACTAAAATAAAAACCTCAGAAGCAACAGCATTATAATATTCCATTATATTAAATCAGAATAGCTTAGACTGGAGTTATGGTGGTTCTGCAGTTAGATTCTGCATAGGAAGTAGGTTAGTATTACAGAACTTGCAACTCAAATTCTTATCAAAAGAGTTTCACAGTGGCTTTGATCAAAGGAAGAGACTTGGTTTATATCTTGTGTGTTACAAAGTCCAAATACTTGGACTCACCCCTCTCCTGTTCGTGGTTCCACAGAGGGCATAGATGAGGGGCTCATGATGTAAATTCTTCCCAAACGCAATTCTTTTTAAAACACAGATACTAATTTAGCACAAGAAGTTTACTCCCTTATCCAGATGGGAAGTTATTAATAGCCAGCAGCTACTNAAAAAAAAAAAAACCTAAACCCAAAACAAACAAGAAAAAAAATGAATTCTTTGCACTTCTTTGCAGTGCCTTTCCCATTGTTCGCCCTCTCTTAGCTCCCTCACTTAGTGTTCTGCCTAGTTTTTATTTTCAGCAGTATCTTTCTTTGGGCCCAGCATTTGTGTTCTGGTATCTTAAACTGATATTTTTTTGTTTTCATTCTCAGTTCTAATGGTTGAATGAGGTATAGTGTTATTTAAAATTGCTCAAAAGGCAATCACTGTCTGGTGGAAAGCTCCAGTACCTTCCATATAAATTAGTGCTTGATGCTGCAACCCAACACTGTGAATGGAGAAGTTAGCTAATTAGCCTCTCCATTCCTGGCAGCTCAAGATTAGAAGACCATTTATTTATCTAATTATGTATCTAATTAAGTTGTTATTATTAGCCTCATTTCTCTTAGAAAAGTTGCTTTGAAACTTCTCCCTTGCAAGTCTTTGTTTAGAAAAAAAAAAAAATCTATGATTTAAAAAGACAAAGTAGGTAAGTGACTGATGCCATCAGTCCTATTCCAAGTTAAGGTTTTTACTAGCCTTCGTCTGCTGTTGCCCTCTATATCACCATGGTTTAGTTGAACTCTGTTTATAGAACTGAATTTTTGTATATGAAATGCCCCGTTTGAGAAATAAGATGTCAACTTCTCTTAGGTGTTCTTTGCCCTTTAGGATATTCAGTTATTTGGAGCCTTCTTACCCTCATTAGGAAAACAAGGTTGAATACAGTGGAGTGCCTTATGGGATTTTTACAGCTAGACTTTTGCATTGATTATATAGTGCGAGGAAATACTTGTGTTTCTTCCCAATGCTGTGCGTAGCTCACTCCCTTGTTTATGCTTCCTTTTCTTAAACCATTTTAGATTCTTCACGCCAGAAGCCTCAAAGTTAAGCTCTCAAAAATGAAAGAAACTTGAGAAGGAGACATAACAGTCTGGAGACAAATTCACTGAGCTGTTGACAATATCATATTTTTCAAAAAATAAATAACCCACAGAGCACTGAAATGCCAGCGTGTTAACACTGTGAGCCTCCAGGGGGGCAAATTCAGATTCCATAGACTGCGATGGAGTAAGCCTAGGGTAAAGCCTGCAGTGCATGTAACCAGTCCTATGTCTTTAAAAATAAAATCACAACATTGGAAGGTTTGAACATGAGGGGTGCTGAGCATCTGTAGTTTTGCACTTCAGGAGCTGTTAAGTGTTCAGTCCTTCCAAAAAATCTTTCCTGAAGATGGCTGGTCTAACAATGATCTAGCTGGACTACTGTTCCAGCAGAGAAGAAACTTAAAGGGGAGGCAAGCAGCAATTTTGCTCTTGGCCATAGGTACAAACATTGTACAAGCATTGGAACAAGTGCCAAAACACTAATTGAACTTTATAAACGTACGAAGTTCTATCATTTTGCACCAATCCTTCCAGCAGGTCAGTATCGCTCTAAGCCTGAGGAGGGAGTGGTGGGGAGCAGGGTCAGTAGCTACTTCTTGTCTCCTCTGTGTTGTAACAGGAGCTTGGATATACACAATGTGGATTTTGTCAAGTTAAATAAGGGTTGCCCTCTCATTGCTCCTTAGAATAAAATGAGAATAGTGTAAGTGAAGAGGAATCATCTGACTTCTTCCTGCTGGACCTTGAACTCCAACAGCTTCTTTATTGTATAAAGGTAACTTCTATATATTATTATAGAAAATAAATAGCTTTTGCTCTACAGCTCCCACGTGATGATTCATGCTACCAGTTTTCCTCTATTAATAGTCTACAAAGAATGCTTAAATTTAGATTGAACTCCGTCTCGTCCTCTGTCATGCTGAATAGCATTTGAAGAAATGAAGCCAGTCTATCTGGGGAGTGCCTTTTATGGAGACTAGTCCAACTCCTGACATGAAACTACTGAAAATCTTTCACTGGTTCCTGAAGTAAGTGCAAATGGCAGAATTTAAACAGGGCTGTGGCTATGGTTTTGCATTTCCTTGTGAGCACAAATCTTACCTTGACTGGGGCTTGTTTACCTTAAGCTTATGTAAAAGCTGAACTCTTTCTATGCTGGATTTAAACCGTTTGTGAGAAGGCTTTGGTCTTTGACACGGAAGAGTATCCTTTAGTTAAGATGTTAGTGATGGGCCTTTACAGCCAAGTTTTGCACATGTAACTTTGTTAAAGGACTCCCTCCTCAGAATTTTTTTTTTTTATTTTAAAATTGCTAACAAATATTTCATGTAGAACAAGGTGAGAGAAGTAATTACACACACACACACACACACACACGTGTGTGTGTGTATATATATGTATATATATATAAAATAAAATGTATCTTTAATGTTTAAGGATTTGCTAGTGTTTCCAAAGGACCTCAAGTAACCCTGCCTCCATCTCTTCTCTTAGACTAACACAAGTGCCTTTCAGTGCTTTTGAGGAGATGCAGGCAATAGTTGTGGGTATGGGATTATGTACAAATCAGAACATGTCATTTTAATTGTCCTATATACCAACATTGCATATGTTTGCTAATGCTCAGTTTGATGCAGCTTTGCAAAATATGCATCTCTTAAATGCGGTTTTGCATATATTAGTTGATTATGTCTGGTTAGAAGTTTCATAATGAATTACAGCTTCAAAACTGGTGAAGAGTAATCTCTGTGTGCATGTGAAAGACTTGCAATAAGAGTTTATTCCTGATTGGTGTACACAGCGTACAGGTTTCATGCCATAAAAGTAAGGCATTGAGTATCATCATCTTAGCTCCAGTGCAGCACTGATATACAACTTTGCTGTTGTCATTTATCTATTAACCCTCAAATGGCATCCCATCAGTGCTTTATGTTGGTCTGCCGCCATTCAGGTACTGGCCTGTTAGAAACTGTGTCACATCTAGCAAAAGTGAATAGCTAACTCATAGCTTGAGGTTTAATGAGCAGAGCTTGTCATTTGGGGACAGTTTCTAGAAGCTAAAAAATGCGTGATGCAGAAAGAGCAGTATTTCACTTTATCCTCAAAAAAAATTAATTTATTAAAGATGCAAACATTTTTTCTATTTATATAAACAAATTAATTCTTCCAGAATTAATTTAATATTTATTTTTAATATTTATAATATTTATTATTTAATATAAACAAATTAATTCTTCCAGATTCTGTTCAAGACAAACTGGTCATTGTTTTCTGTAAGGCAGTTTTCCATACAGCAGCTTCAGTACACCTGTATGATTTTTGTGCTATCCTGCTACATACAAAGGTGGTGGGCTGGTTTTGGTTATAGTCATTATATTAGTCTGTTTTGTGTTTACAGTGGCCTCACTGATGTGCCCAAGCAGGCTGTCGCTAATGCAGTACCAGCAAAGACAATGGTGAGCTTCATGATAGGTATCAAGTGGGAAGTCTTTATTTACTTTGCTCTCATCTTTTTGACAGAAGCTTTCCAAGGTTTATTCTACACTGTATTTCTAGGTTTTACTGCTTTGGCTCAGTTACTAAGTCTGAGGAGTGCAAATAGTCTCATATCACTGCTTTTCAGCTGCCCAAAATTCAGAAGTTTGGCTTGTTCAGTTAGGAGATAGTGTCCTGCATGTTATTGCAACTCTGCTTTTCAGGAATGTAAAAGCCTTCTTGGCTGTATTCAGGAGAATTGGAAATTTGCCTTTCTTTCCTTGCAGTCCTGCACTTTCAGCTCACAGCCCAAGCCAGCAGCCTGCTCTAGACAAGTGGCAGTACCTTCCCCACGGCTGCTGGAAGCTCTTTTTTTGTTTCCAGGCAGTTTCAGCCTTGCTCTTCATGTAGTCCCTTCTCAGACTGTCCGGCCATAGCGGTCATAGCAGTGCTGTTTTTTTTTCCCTGCAAGAGTTGAAAAGAAGGGAAAGAAAATTAGTGCTCTGTTGTACCACCCCAAACTCCATAGATTATTAATATAATCATTTATAATTAATATAAAAAATTATTGTATTCCTTAACCCTCAATTTACTGCCATTGTTGGCCACTGATAAGGGATGGCATAAGCAGAATCTATATATAGCAGAATAAGCAGAAAATCTATGGGTAAGAACAATGCATACTGAATACGTGCAAGAAATGTGATCTGGAGAATGGTGCAGTTCTGTTACTTGTCAGAAGCAATAGCATTTAAAAAAAAAAAAAGCAATTCATAATTCAAAAACAAAGGGAGCATCTATTCAAATCTTACTGTAGTAATGGAAGATAACCTATCTGGCTGCTAATTGTAGGTACTTTGTGTGCAGAAATAAGAAATGAGCAAGTAGAAGTAATAGAACTGTCTGAGGAGCTCCGGGAGCTGTTAATATTGATTTTTAACAAATCTTGAAACACTACAGAATTCCCAGCTACACAGAGAAAATCAGTGGGTGACAATGGGAACCTGTTATTCTATCCAAATAGTAGGTAGTGATAGACTGAATAATGCCCATCAGCATGGTTTTGTGGAAAAAAAAGTAATTTCTAACACTAGAAGCTTGTCAGGGTACCACTATCAGCCAGCCTTGTGAAATCACTCAGATATTTGCTTTACATCTTTTATGACTTGCTGATTTAAAGGAAAATCAGTGTAATCTTAAAATTGATTATCTGCAAAAATGAAAGAGTTGCAGCTGGGAGAAGAGACATCCAATGAAGCATTTCTGGGGTCCTTCAAAGTTACATTGATCAGCATCAGTGACTTGGGAAACTTGTAAGATGATGTAACGTGGGACTGTTGGAAGAACCAACCAGATGGCTTAATAGAGGGAGCTGGCTGCGAGAACTTTGTTTTTAATGTATTCAGGAACAACATCATATTTAGAAACTGCAGCCTTGCTCCTCGTATTTTGATTCCCAGCTTTCATTAATTTCAGTGGGAGAGAGTCATTGGGATGTCTTTGAGGATCTGGGCCAAAGATGAGAGGCCGCCTCTACAGCGTTGGGAACATTTCCCTGGGAAGGAGCAACGCTGAACAGACGCAGCAGATCCCGGGAGGCAGCTAACTGCTACAGCATGGCACTTGCGCCTCCACTTCCAATACAGTTGCGCAGCATAAAACTTTGTGGAGCATCAGCTACAAGCAGGAAAATACTACCTCTTGTACAGGGCAAGAGTGAGACCATTATGGGAACAGTACCTGATCCTCGTGTTAGCATTTTCCAAAAAGCTCTGGCATACTTCATGCAGGCAGGCAGCATTTCTAAATTTATCAATATTGCAGTATGTTTTGATGAGGCTCCTAAATTTCTCATAGTCTCCCCTGCTCTTACTTTTTCTCTTGAATTGGTTTGTCAGTATATATGGTCCTTAGAATCATTCCGTGTCACTGTGTGGTGCTCTGGCCTTTTTCTCTAACCTGTGTAATTCGTAGCTGTGTGGCTGAGGCAGCCCATGTGCCGTCCTGTCTGGGGGAAGAGTGGAGAGGAGGACAGCACCGGTGCCAGATGCTGCTGCCGGTGATAATTCTTTGACGTTTAGAGACTCACAGGTTTTGAGTTGAGCCCTGTGCAGCCCCAGGGGCACGACTGCAGCCTGGCTCTGGGCAGGAAACGCGGGGTCCACAGCGGCCTGCCCAGTGGGAAATGTGAAACTTCTGTGAAATATTTAATATCTACTGCGGGTTTTTAAACACTGCCAGAGTAGTAGCACACAGGGGTTCCCTTTCTGTTCTGTTGGTGGTAAGGACGGCGAGGCAGAGATGGGAGGGAGCTCCGAGTTTCTCTCTGCTTGTGTAATCCTCAGGAGCGTGGTGCTGTGCCGCTCGGTGCAGCGGTGGGCTTCAGCTCACGGGGTATTAGGTGCTTAAAACAACGCACGGGACGAGCCCTCCTTTCCCTGACTACTTTCCTCACACGCGGCTAAAACGCGCTAAAAGCCCCTTTCTGCCCCTTGCAGGCCCCTCCGGACAAGCGCCGCACTTGTGAAGTAAGCGGCGATCCCCAGCCGCTTCG
>VXAA01006845.1:92937-109626 GCA_013399115.1 Anseranas semipalmata | reverse complement strand
TTCTGTGATTCTGTGAAATTTCATATTAGCAACAGCTTTGCAATCTGCCATTTAGCAAGTTCTAAATTCATTTTATCTGAGCTTTATTGACACTAATTGCTCATTTTGCAGCCTTGCCACGCAGTTGCTCAGTTTTTTCTAAACTCAGATTATCCTATGGCAGCAAACAGTACACAGTAAACCATGGAAATCTTTTATGTCTACACAACAGTCTTTATCAAACAAACATGTAATTCCCAATAAAATCAGGCTGTCCTGACAAGATTTATTTTTTTAATAACATCGTATTAACTACCATGAAATTATATTCACACCTTTTATCTCTACTTACATCTTTATTAATTAAAACTTGTCTCAGTTTTTTCAAAATTTTGCAAGGGACATATGTCCAACATCTGCTGTTAGGTCCCCCCAAAGTCATCACATCTCCTGTCTGAAGACGGCCTGCTTCCTCGGCCTCTCCTCAGGGGGCAAGTGCTCCTGACCCAACCATTTTGGGGGCCCTCTGCTGAACTTGCTCCAGGTTATCGGTGCCTTTCTTATATTGAGGGGGGACAAGGCTGGACACAGTGCTCTAGATAGGATCTAGCAAGTACTGAGTAAATGTTCTCTTCAGCTGAATGTTCTCTTTCAGCCATGACCCTTTTTCCCCACAGTTTCATTTGGTCCCTTAAGTGGGTTGCTTGTACGCTGCCTCCATTTTCTGTGTCATTGCCACTTCAGCACAACAATTTGTTGCCCAGCTTTTGAAACTCACACAGCTCTGCCTTGTAGTCTGCCTGAGTAATCAGCATTCAGAAATAACAGTGATATTTTGAACAGATGAGAAAAGGGCTGGTTTTACTAATGCTGACTGCTGTGGCAGACTATACAGCAGAACCGAAGAAATATGAAAAAGCTCTTCCGGCCCTTCCCAGAACACAGAGTGACAACAATGGATCAGTTTCCTACAGCATCAGCCGTGGGGGCCTTTTCTGTGCTAAGAAAATATGCCCTCTCTTCCCAACCTACAGCAATTTATATCAAAGAAAGCCTCTCAGCACTGTCTCGTTATTTATTCTGCCTGCATGGTCCCTTGGTGCAGTGGCTGCCGCCAAAGGCAGAGACTCAGCACGAGGCATTGCCAGGGAATGTTAAAAGCAGAAAAAGTCCCAGGAGCCAAACATACGGATGCAAAAATGTACATTCTCTTCCCACTCCAGGAAAAGCAGTGACTGTTAGTTGCTCACAGACTTCATGGAGCATTTAGGATAAAGAGCCCTGAAAAGTCAGGGGAATAATTCTAGATGTTGTGAAAATGGGTATGATTCTATGCACAGATTATTGAACATTTCATTTTACAGGGTTTGCCTGCATCATTGCTATGACAGCCAAATAGCCTTCTTCAAGATGAGATTTGCTTATTAGACAAGGAGGAAACCTTCCATTGTGGCTTCCAGTTTGGTGATTTCTGAAGCACATATGCACAGGCAAGCCAGAAAAATGGTAATTGGGACAAGCATTGCATACCCCAGCAAGCCTATGGACAGAATATGTATAAGGTTCAAGGATCAGAAACAGGCCAACTTCTAACAGCATTTCAAACATCTGTTTGTTTTACCGTGATGAGTAGGACAAATGCCCTTTATTTAGAATACTGGTTTCTTGAGATGAATCTGAACTTTCCTCTTCTGAAGGAGGAAAAACTAGGAAGAATCAGTCACTGAAAAGCATATGTAAATCTGGTCAGCATACTCCCAGTTTAAGAACATATTTCATTTTAATCACCGAAACACAAATATTAACAGTTGTAAGAATAGACTGAAAGTTCGAGTCTTTTTCTAAATGGGGCACATGAAGAGGAATTTAGACCTGTTTCTCACTTATACTACTAATGAGTTATTTCAAGTAAATGTATTGCAATGAACATGGTGAGGTGAGAAAGTCTGCTCAAATGAAACAGCCAATTTTTTATTATAAGAGCTCATAGATCCATTCCATGCAATTTTGTGCATGTGGAAAGTCATTTTAGCTCAGGGAGATATCGCTCCCATCACACTATTGCTCCACAGATGTTGCTGATTTCTGGATTACAGCAGTGTGCAGTGGTTGTGCCAACTGCTGGAAATAAATGTCTGCCCCAAACATGCATGGTTTGAATATGCGAGACAGATGATAAACAGCAATAGGCTGTGACCCTGATGTTACAGCCTGTGGTCCAGAGAGGCTAGGTGAACACACCTGCCAAAGGTGAGAACATGGATCAGCAGCAGGGTCAGCATGGATCAGAAGCTGACTTACTGAGCTGTTTTATTCGCCTCGAAACAGTCAGTCACTGAAAGGCCACCTTCCTGTCTGGTTGATTTTTCTGAACATGCTTTACTTTTTAAAAGGTGGTGAAACATAATCAAAGAACATATTCATTACTGATCTTTGTCCAGGAAGTTTCTACCAACAGCAGCCTCTTTTCATCTGCACAATTCCATCTCCAATGATCCATTTGCATCACATTGGGGAAGTCCTATTCATGCATCATTTGCAATATGAACCATCTGTTTTACTTCGAAACAGAGATAACAGACAATACAGTCTCAACACTGAAGGGATTCATTTTAGAATCTTTGTGCACATTTGTTAAAATAATTTACTTCTGAATTTTAAGCTTTAAAATACTGTCAGACCAAACAGTGGCCTGCAAAGACCACAGTGATTTAATTAAAACTGTGTAAAATGTCAAAGTTGGCTTAACACTCATGCAGGAAGCAAAATATTGCCAAGTTCCCCCCCCTGTTTTGAGAAATCATTGGCTTATATGAATTGCACTGAGATGAAAAGAATCTTTTCAATCAGAGAGAATTATGAATTAAAATGGGGTAAGGTAGATTTACCTTTGATGGCAACATTAGCACATACAAAAAGACATACAGTCACTAGTGTAATACTTACTGAAACTGTTTTATGGCCCGTTCTCAAGATTTCATGTTAGAAGAACCAACAGCTTTCTTTTCAGCTTTGGTAGTGTATTTATACATTCACATATACTCTGGTTAAAACATCTCTGCAGAGAAGTAGTCATTTTCACTCTCATTAAAGCCTCATTACACTATCTTAATAGTAACACATAGCTCTCCTCCACCTCAAAACACTTGCTAAGTTTCCACAATGCCCAAGGCTACCCAATAAGCTGGTAGGAACTGGGGATTTCTTGGCTCTTAGGTCTACATTTGACTGCTAAGCTAACTCTCACTCACTCTCTCTCCTCCGCCCACTCTTTATGGTCTATATCAAGCTTTATAGGTCAGAAATACATGTAATGTCAAGTCAGTTACCCCTTATCACAGCCTGCCCACTCACTCAACAAGAAAAACGTACAAGAAAAAAATGAATGAATGTTCCTTGTCAAAGACTAAACCATTGCCTGCTCATAAAGCGGGGTAATGTGATTCACTTACCCCTTCAGGGTTCACGAGTTACTTTCTTCCCCTTTCTGTCAATATATTCCCTATGCTATTCTGTCAATATAAAATAACCTAAAACTAAGAGCCAGTTATCTTCCTTATAAAGCTGCAATATTGCAATTTAGTATCTGGGCAGCAGCTTCATAGGGCTGAAAAGTAACATGAACTGTGACTCTTCCTAACACTAGTGGGAAGACCCCACTGATGTTAACATGTGAGATCTTCATGAACATAAGCTTGTCCTGGTTAACCTGACACCTGCTATAGCAGAAGGTGGCTACTTCCCTCCTACCTGTGTTTTCTCGTACCAGACTGCAGGTCGAGGGATGGGAAGAACAACCTGGTGCCTTCTCTCTCCGTACCTGGACAGGCACAAGCAGGCAGATATATTCAGTGGTATTAACTCTCAAGGTGTTCTCTCCTTAGAATTCTTTGTAACATGTTTCCACATTTTGTAAGGAACTGTTTGGCAAGTCAGTGTCATACACCAGGCTTGGTACTCGTCTTGATGTCTAACCCAAACCTTTCTCTTTTCTGTTTCCAGCCGTAAGTGTGGCTTTCATAGAATCATAGAATCATAGAATCATAGAATGGCCTGGGTTGAAAAGGACCTTAAAGATCATCTAGTTTCAACCCCCCTGCTCTGGGCAGGGTTGCCAACTACTAGAGCAGGCTGCCCAGCGCCACATCCAGCCTGGCCTTGAATGCCTCCAGGGATGGGGCATCCACAACCTCTCTGGGCAACCTGTTCCAGTGCCTCACCACCCTCTGAGTGAAAAACTTCCTCCTAATATCCAACCTAAATCTCCCCTGTCTGAGTTTGAAACCATTCCCCCTTGTCCTATCACTATCAACGTGTGTGAACACGCGTTCCCCCTCCTGTTTATACGCTCCCTTCAGGTACTGGAAGGCCGCAATGAGGTCTCCCCGGAGCCTTCTCTTCTCCAAGCTAAACAAGCCCAGTTCCCTCAACCTTTCTTCATAGGAGAGGTGTTCCAGCCCTCTGATCATCTTAGTGGCCCTCCTCTGGACCCGTTCCAAGAGCCCCACATCCTTCTTGTGCTGGGGGCCCCAGGCCTGCACGCAGTATTCCAGGTGGGGTCTCACCAGAGCAGAGTAGAGGGGGACAATCACCTCCCTCTCCCTGCTGGCCACCCCTTTTTTAATGCAGCCCAGGACATAGTTGGCCTTCCGAGCCGCAAGCACGCACTGCCGGCTCATGTCCAGCTTCTCATCCAGCAGGACCCCCAAGTCCATCTCCGCAGGGCTGCTCTCGAGTTCTTCTTCTCCCAGTCTGTATAAGTGCCTGGGATTGCCCCAGCCCAAGTGCATCACCTTGCACTTGGCCTTGTTGAACCTCATGAGGTTCTCTTGGGCCCACTTCTCCAGCCTGTCCAGGTCCCTCTGGATGGCATCCCTTCCCTCTATGGTATCAACTGCACCGCTCAGCTTGGTGTCGTCCGCAAACTTGCTGAGGGTGCACTCGATTCCGTCGTCTATGTCATTGATAAAAATGTTGAAGAGCACCGGTCCCAAGACCGACCCCTGAGGGACACCGCTTGTGACCGGCCTCCACCCAGACATAGAACCATTGACGACAACCCTTTGGCTGCGACCAGCCAACCAATTCCTAATCCACCTAACAGTCCATCCTTCAAATCCATACCTCTCCAATTTAGAGAGAAGAATGTGGTGAGGGACCATGTCAAAGGCTTTGCTCAAGTCGAGGTAGATGACGTCCGTCGCCCTTCCTTTGTCCACCGATGCCGTCACTCCATCATAGAAGGCCACCAGATTGGTTAGGCAAGATCTGCCTCTGGTGAAGCCGTGCTGGCTGTCCCGGATCACCTCTTTATCCCGTACATGCCTTAGCATGTCTTCCAGGAGGTTAAACTCAGGTTAAACTCTACATCAAAATAAACCTTTCTTAGATAATGAAATGGTCTCCTTGACATTAACTACCCTTACAAAGCAATAAGTCTCTCTATTCTAAATTGTCTGTTTTTAAAAAGGGATGACTGAACATTTGAACTGTCTAATATCAACAAAATCTGTTATACAAGGACTACACTTACCTCACAGAATTCTTACTTAGAAAACCATTTTCCTTACTTCACACTAATCTTCTGTTTCCATCTGTATTATATATACCTTCTGTATTTAGCTTACTTATTTTTAGGATATATCATTCAGAAAGGTACCTGCCCTCAGCCATAGCAAGAGATACATGCATTTCCCTTGATTTATAATTGTTGTTGTTGTTGTTTGTTTACATTGCCTAATATTGTGCTATCTTTTCTCTCTACAACTACGCTCTGTGCATTATGTCATTCTGGAAGTCTAGATTGCATTTCCTACTTTGTCAAGATACTGTGTTCCCTCTGGCTAAAGTCTCCTAAAATACTTAACCTAAAGATTTACACAGGCTTGAGTCTCTACTGCTGCATCAGTCAACATTTCCTAGCACTTCATTCCAGCTTCAGCTACCTGACCTGACTCTTACAGGGTGCAAATCTCCTTGTAGTCCCTTCTTCAGCTAATTTGAGGTGCTGTTCCTCAGCCTCACTTTCAAACTTCACACTAGGCAAATACTTATTTTAAATCCATTTCATATTAAGCAAAACCATGTCAGCATCTCACTTCTTCTGCCAGCTCAGTCTAAGCCGTTGTTTGACTGCTACATGTTTTCTCTAGTTCAGTAGTGTCCTCTGACATATTTTTTTCTTTTCAAAAGCTTTGGTGAATTCCAGAGGAGGAAATGCTTTTGTAGTCTGTGTTGGAATTTTACATGGCAGCAAAACAAACAACTGTTCTTTCATGCGTGGTGCCACATTATTGCCAAATTTCTCTGCTTCATCTCCACAAACATCCTTGGTTCTCAGATGACCTGTAACCTGTGAAGCAGGAAGAAAGAGGCTGACAGTCCTGTACAGCAAGCCTTTTCTGAATCCTTTGCAGTTTTTTGCTTGATTAATCTGAAGCTGTCACTGGTGTATAGATAAAAGAAGTTCAGTTTAGAAGTTAGCACACAGAAATGTTCAGCTCATCAGATTTAGCAGGCCTTCAGCTGTCTTCTGGATGTGGTTCAGAGTGTTGGTTTGAATCAAAGTATATTGATAACTGATCCAACATCCAAATTTTTTACTGAACCAAATATTTTTTTAAGTCAAAAAGGATTTTTTTTCCCCAGAGACACAGAAAAGAGACAGAAATTCACCTTTTGGCTCTTTTCCTTTTTTTTTTTTTTTCTTTTATCTTTTTTGGGTAGCTCTAAGAAACACTGAGTTTCCCACAGGGAAAGCTATTTTTTGTTCTCCAGTTTACAATGAAGAGGTGCTCTACCTATTATGTTGCTTTCAGTTCAACAAAAAGGACTTAATAAAATGTGACATAAAAAGCTTAAGATTATCTCATATGTAAAGTAGTTTTTCAGACTGAACTAAGTGACTTGGAAGGGGAAGAAGGAAATGGGGAGAGCGTGCAATTCTAGGCCAAAATCTGGAAAAAGTTTACTCCTTTGACTGAAGTTAAATCTGCATTTTCTACAGGGCTGCCTTAAGCATATCCATCACAAAGAGCTTAAAACATGTTGTAGCTCATGGGTATTTCTGTACTGTAGTCAGAATAAAGGTAACCCTGATGTCATGAAATGCCAGTAACACTATGCCTAATGTAATGTAAATAAGCTAAAAGCAATGTAACCTTTTTTAAAAATAAGACTGTTATTTAGCTACTGCACGTATTAGCTACCCAGGACCCCAGGCTAGAAAAGTGGTTGATGCAAGTATCTAACCTTTAGTACAAAAGCATTTGTACATGAAGTATCCAAGCTTCAGAACCTGTGGCTTCTTAACCAAGTTTGCCTTCTAGGGCAGAATATTATGGGCAAAGAAATTTTTTAAATCACAGGGAGAGAAAACGGATGTTTTGTCTGGAGAATGGGACAATCTGCCTAGTAGCAGACACTAGTGGTTCAGACACTGCCAGTTGAGAATGGGAGCTGATACAAAGCATGACAGTAAGAAATATAAGGGAAAATACATTATATCAATTCAGACCTAGTCAGGCACCATGGACCCAATGTTTTTAAACAGCCTATGATTCCATTTCCCCCTTTCTGATGCTCAGTCAGCTGTAAGCATAAGATTGTAGGTTAAATAAATACAATTGCAAACGACAGCATTTAGCTCTCTAATTACTTGCTGGTCCCTGTAATTTATTGGCCCTGCAAATCTATTTCCAGGAAGGTGGGAGCAATTCAATTACTCTTCAAACAAAGGCAAACTTGGCAGGCACAGATCTGTAGCTACAGGTGCTGAAAGCGTTCTCAAGCATATTGTATGAGGTGTTTCATTCAGGTAATGCCTTGACTGGGGCTTCTTGGTTGGATTCTCAGCTAGAATTACATTGTATTGCTCTGCTCCATATTCATACATAGAATGTATGCTTCCTTCAGTTTTTAAGGACAACCTTTTTAACCACAGAAGCATGCAAGATGCTAAATGGATGTTTCACTTGAGTATTTATGCACACTACTTTTTCTGAGTCTGAGCAGAAGGCAACAGCCTATAGTTAGTACAACCTGACAAGAGATACATAAATTGTGCTAAGTATTGTTTTTGTTTTCCAGATGATTACACAACTTTGGGTTTTCTATCATAGGAGAACAGCACATGATTTTAGTAAGCAAAATTAGTGACGGATTCACCCTGCTCTTCACTAGCGAGAGATATTCCCCCTAAGACAGAGTAGAATAAATAGGAACACAGCTATGCCCAGGTGACGCAGTGATTGTCTATGGCAAACCAATCTTCTTTGGGCACAAATGTGTTTCTTTACAGGAGTGAAAAGCTGAAAATAGAAAGTCTCTGCAGCTCAGCGGGATGGAGGTGATGGCTGTTGTGCAACTCATTTAGTGCCTGGAGCTGCCTTCCAGATCCTCTCTCTCCAGCACAGCAAGGACTTTACAGGGGAAAGGAAGCTAATTCCCACAGTGGCATGTAGAAGTGTGGAGCAGTGTGTTACACACGTTTAACTGCTTTATATAATATGTTTCTGGGGTGATAATCCTCACACTATGCATGTACATAAATAGGTATTTGTTTTTAGCACAGCCTCCTTCTCAGAAACCCATTTGGAGCCTCCTTTCAAATCATTTTCTTGCCAGCAATTTCTTTTCTTTTGATATAATGATGATTATCAGTACAAATGCAATACAAGCCAAACAGGGAAATCTCTACAGCATTAGAATTCTGAGTGCCCAGCCTAAGAGACCAGATACATTCATACCATCACATCCCTGAAAAGGACAGCAGCCAGCAATGCACATGACGTGATAACCGCAAACTGCAGACTACCAGCCTGTACACCCTCTTTACTGACTATTTATACATCAGTGTCATCTCTCCCAAAAGTGCCTAAAGGAACCTGGCACACAGATTAGGAATCCACTGTCTTTGTTACAAACATCCATGTCAGATGTACTCAGGCTGCAAGGCTTGTTTTTCTGTTTGCCTGTAGTAAGATGCTTTATTGATTTGAAAAACGGGAGGGTTTCTAAGACCTTCTGCCTGAAGTGTTTACAGTACTTGGGACAATACTTCGGCCATGAAGTTTTTCCTGTCCTAAAACAATCAACTCCATTTTACACAAGCTTTAAGTAGTCCTTTCTTCTGTGCCTTTGTTATTAACTACTACTTCTGCACCAACAGAATGTCTGCAACATTCAGTTGCTTTTGGCAGTTGACCAGCTGATAGCAGTAAAGACTTTTTCCACTATTCATGGAGACAAATAAAGGTTTCATTATCCACACACTATGGACTCCTATGGAAACGCTCAGGTAAGCACCAGCAATGGGTAACGAGGTTGTGTCTATGATTCTGTGAGAGCCAGAACCCCTGATGTTAGGGTGCTTGCAGACACCCCCTCCTTTGCTGCACGTGCTTTCAAAGCCTTTCCAGGACAGGCACCAGGATGGGACAGTGGAGATGGGACACTATCACTGGAGCAGCTGTGATGGAGTGCCCATTTCCAGTTTGGCCATGCTGCAAACACAGACACAGCCCTCTCCTTCCACCCTGCCCAATGCCTGGCTCTAACTGGTTGTAGTGTATTTCCCAGCTTGGGTCCCAACATAAGATGTTGCACTCTGCCCATGTGCATTCCCATAACAGATAAACTTCAAGTGTTTTTTTTTTTTTTTCTTTTTTCTTTTTCCTCTTCTAAAATGCAGTGTAAGGTTACTGTGAATAGTAAAAGACTGCTGTGGTTCCTGAATTGCACCCTAAATCCCATGCCTACTGTCACTCTGCCCACGAGCGAGCTGTCCTGCCCATCCTTGCTCCCACAGAAATGGGGAGGGACTGGGGGCATCCCTCTTGCTGTTGGATAAGCTTAGCCAAAACCTGAGACTTCACTGTAGGAGCTGCATAGAAAGCTTTAGTTACATGCAGATCAGCCACAAGTCACATTAAATTGCGTATGAAATAAAAACTGACCCCAAGGTGCAGCTGGCAGGGTTGGGTGGCTGACCCAGCCTTACTGGGGCTCTTTAGGTGCATCCTAATGCCGCTCTGGTTTCCACAGCCTCCAGCTCCACAATCCTTCCTTTGATGTGTTTCAGTGATCTTTTCAGGTGGTTTATTCCACTGCCTGATCTGCTTTAGCACTGAGAAAAGTTTATACCTGACCTGAATCTCTGCTTCTTTACATAGAGCTGATCAGCCTTCATTTTATCCCTCACAGTTTTAGGTAAGAGAAACCATTTTTCTCTCACTTCTTTTCACATTTCAAATGTTTGTACAGTGTTACTATCTTCCTCTGGATTTGGAGGTTTTATTGAAGCAATATGAGAGAAGGGGATAGAGAGGGCATACCAAGACAGGAGCAGACAGAGATCTCCAGAGTAAGTTATGGGAGAATCTGAGCATGTTACACTATATAAAATATGTATATATCTATGTTGAGCTAAATATGTGTAGGAGGATGCTTATGTTCATATCCACAAAAATGTACAAACATACACATGCACACATTAATTCTCATCATAAATATTCTTCATTAATTAGTTACTCTTTTAATGCTACAAAAAATTCTGCCTCCCCCCCCCATATCATTTCTGAATAGTCTCTAAAAGCAGCCAAGCTTCAAGCATAGCAAGATCTCTATGAGAGAGGAGCTAGGAAGGATTTGTTCCCTTACATGCCTCTTTTTCTTTTTTTTTTGAGCCTTTTTTTCCAGAGCAGCTGGATACTGGTGCAGATGCCTCAGCAGCCTGATCCCATATGGCAGGCTTTATCCTACTACTTTTAATCAAATTTATACATCCTCAAGAACACAAAAAATATCTGAATGCACAGTAAAGGAGTCACAGAGCACAGCAGCATGGGCTAATGCATGAGCAGAAAACCCATACTCTCCATTGCCCATTTGTCATAATTTCTTTACCTCATCTATGTTCTTCTGCGGCCTGTAATGCTGGGTGTCTCCAGAGAGACACCCCACCAGCCTCTCTACTGGGCACCAGCCACCCAGTGCTTCCCACAACATGAGGTATGTGATGACAGCTTTGGCTGCTGCCCATGTCCTGACCACACAGAGGAAGAGGATGGCACAGTCCTGGGCTGTGCTCACCCTGTCCCTTTGGGGGGCAGATCAGAAGTCCTGCACCTCCGCTGTGGGCCAACTGCTGACCTGTGAGACCTCCGAGCGCCTTCTCTCCCTTGTGCAGAGCTTGCCACCCAAGCCCCCTCTCCCAGGCAATGCCTACCCCTGTGCTTAGCCGAGATCCTCAGGAAAAATGGACACTGTCACACAATTCTCTGTGTGTGAAGAAAGGCTCCATGGCTTTGTTTCTATGAAGCCTGAAGCACATTTCAAATCTTGAAAACTCTTGCGAAACCAGCAGCCCTCCCTGTGATTTAATTTTCAAAGGCACTGAGTTAATTCCCAGAAGGCGGTGGCAATGCTGCCTGTGATCAAGAGGGCTGTGGCTAAGAAGAATAAGAATTTCCCTACAACTAATTTTTAGTGATGGGGTACATGAGAGCAGACAACCCTGCGGAGAGTGGGTAGAAATGCCCCTGGTAAGGCTGGGTCTGCCCTGGTGGGACAGATCCACGGCTGCTTGCACCAGCTTTGCTCCAGTGTAAATATAATGGGGAGAGGATCTGGTATCTTCAGCCTCACTAAGCTTAATTTACCTGTATCTCCATCAGCTAGTTACTGTTTCAATGCTATGATGCTAAAAAGTTTTCTTTAACCCTAAAAGGCCAAATGATCAGAGGGGGAATCTGGGGAAAAGTAATGATTTCCAGCTATTCAGAACTGTGCACCCTGAATCATTTTCCATGTTTGGAGCTGCAGCAGGGTGAGAGATGGCATTTCCGAATCATCAACTTCTGAAAGGCAAACTGAGTGCAGCCTTCCTGATAAAATCTGGTGAGGACTGAATTATGCAGGGAAGGAAGGAGGACCATATCATTTGCACAGCATGCAATATATTTTCTCTCTCTCTCCTCTTTCTGTCTTAGCTGCCTTCTCTAGCAAAATACTGAAGTATAATCCTTCCTTCTGAGAACACAGTGAATAATTCTTTTCTAGACAAATTTAACCTAGGGAAAGCCACTGGTCTTAAAGGCATAGTAGCTGGTTGAACAAAGTCCAATTAACTTTATGGTCCAATAATCTGAAGTGCGCTATTAAAATTTTCATCAAAAGATGCTGGCAGAGAAAGACAGACTTTTTATAGCACTTACTGCATGAGGCCATTCCCTTGAAAACATGCTTTTCAGTAAGCAGGATGCTTCTCTGGCTGGTAGGAACTTACACACTGCTAAAACTGCCCTTCATGTTTGCACTTTGGCAAGAAAAAGCTGCTGCCAGAGCATGGGCCAGCCAGCAACGCAATGTGCAGGGCAGGCAGCTGGTGCTGCCAGCCATCTCTGTCCCCTCTGCCATGACAAATGTCAAATAGTGAAGAATCGGAAAAGAGATTTGACTGACACACCATGTTTGCTTTCTGTGGAGCCTAGTGCCTCTGCCCCCTCTCTATTAGTGGTCCATCTGACTGTATTTGCTTTTTCTGCCTCCTGTTCCACCCTCACATCAAGAGGAAATGTGAATTTTCAGGCTGGAACTGACCACACCTAATTTATTACCTGTTTTCTCCTTTGACAATGTATCTGCATCAGTGCTTTTTAAATACTGGTTCTCCATTATGTATCTACAGCAATTATTACTTTCATTTAAATTTTAAATGTATCTATATTAGCTCTTTCTTTAAAGAAAAATACCTGCTTTTCCTAAGGTTAATAAATTCCTTTACAATTTCATCATCTCACCTACATTTTCTTTCTGCTGTTTGTTCTTTGTCAGGACTGAAGGAAGAGTTTGGCCACATAAGGAATGGTTTCAGTATTGCTGAGAGCTGCTGAGAAACAAACAAGTTTATATTTGATATGATTCCATATTAACAGAGGCTGACCTTATCTGAGGGCAGCCTTAAAAGGGAAGTCTGTTCGGTCCCAGGCTTGAGAGTAAACAGACAAGTGGTCCTTATGTAAGTAGTAATAAGTGTTTATGACATCGTTCAGATATCTTCATTGTTCTTAGCTGCGCTTTTGCAATACTTTTGTTTGTTTAATTTCCTTTCTCTACTGTAATCTTAATGTAGTCATAATGGATTTGATTAAATGTTGTTGCTCTTTCTTGGCTTATTACAAACTGCTGGCAAACAATCCAGAGCTTGAATGTGGTCCTGCAAAATCAGCTGTTTAATAGCACCAAATAACAAACACATTCTTGGTGAAGAATTTGTGAACTGAACAAAGGGACGCATCTCCGCAGCGAGCTAAATGAACATACAGCCCGCAGTTAGCAGCACGACTGATAGACGAAGAAAAAGAGCAGTAACAGAGAAGATTACTTTCTAAAGCTTACACAAAATACTTTTTCTGTAAAGTGTGTATCACAAAAGCAGCAGAAATGCTGTGGAGCAGTATATAGGATATATGAAAATTTGCTTGGGATGACCTGGATGTCTGATTTCAACCCATTTCATAATTCTTATAAATAACACCCTTGTCCCAAACCTACAACAGCACAAAGCCCCACACCTTGCAGAGTCTCACAGCCTGTCTTTGCTATTCTGTTCCCAGGAGGTAACAGTTTCAACAGAAGACCTTCAGTCAGGTCTTTGAATCCTTCTGTTGATTCCTACTTCAGTATCACATCAAGAAGCTGAGAGCCCCCAACTCTTACCAGAGACAAGCCAGGGAGATACCTATTTGTGAGCCAATGGTAGGAGAGATGCCAGCACTGGGATCTGTAGTGGCTTTGTGGAAAATCCAGCTCTTCATTTCCTTTACATCTTTTCCAGGCACCCACAACAAGGTACCTATTTGGGGTCAGACGCAATAATATGTTCAACCCAAGATGAGAGTTTCTTTTGTGCAGTTATTATTTTCACCTCCTTCATATTCCTCCATCTGCTCTCTCTTGTCTTACACTTGGCTTGTAAGCTCTTTGGGCCACAGACAGTTTCTCTCTGCAGTGCTCCTGATTGCCACAGCAATAAGAGAAGAAAATAGTAATTACAATCTGCTAGGGTTTGTTCATAATAATAAATAGATGCTGAATGTTTCCTCAAGTGAACAAAGCCACCATGTCTCCCTTTCAAAATTCTTTGATTTGAACTAATCAACTCACAGAGTCATTTTATGTGTATATATGTGATTTCAGCTTGCATCCCCATGGAGGATGTCTTGCAAGCACAGACTGAGGTTTTTTTGGTGAAACATAAGCATGTACTCCTAGTGCTGAACTGGGCCTTCAGAGAGCAAACGATAGCTGCCCAGTCACAGCTGGGTGACTCTGTGCTGATTAAATTGAGGGGTATTACTGCTAAAACCATTTCCCTAATTTGCTCTCATTCATACTGAGTCTGAGCAATGGTCTGAACTAAGTGACTGCACTCCCTTGGAGCAGAGAGACTGCTGCTGAAGGGACTAGGATTATAGGTATGAAGAGGGATTTCTTCACCCCTACCTGCCTGCCCCAGTCAATGCAAAATCACCCCTGAGAAGACCTCAGCACATTAATATTACAGGCATTAACACGTTTTACAAGCAAATCCCTGCATCCGTTTCAGTTTTGCCCAATGCTAGTCTTGATGTGAGTTGCTTTGTGTTGGGTGTAAGTAGCACAACTTGTGAATATTAAAAAGTCATCTCACAGCAGGCAGAATTGTGTGACGCACCACTGGTCATCAGTATGACAGACATGTAGAAGGTCAAAAGATCCAGAAGGTCACTTACTATTTAAATTACTTTTGGAATAGAGGTCAGGCATACAGTTATTCTGAAAAGAAAATTGTCCATACCCCAGGTCTGAGCACTCTAGTCACTCCTGTATAATGCCAGCACAAATACCAATGTGTCTCTATAAACCTAGAAAATCTGAAATAGAAATGGCAAATGTACCATGACCCACTTTATTCTGCAGCATTTGCAATATGTGATGCCTTTGTCACCACCACCTGGTATTTTCTTAACAAGGCTATGAAATCTGCAGAAGCTGTGTTTACCTGCTCATGTAGGAGATCTGGCCACATGGTACCAGGCAACGCCTGCTCTGCAAAATGCTGCATTAGGTTCCAGCTTTATTCTAGGTGAAGTTCAGGCTTGGTTTTGGCCTTCTATGCCTTTTGGGACACCAGCTCTTCTTTGTGGACAGAGGAGCTGAAAACATGAGAACTTTGCTTAATTGGGCTCTTGGAAGAACAAGCATTGGAAAGGAAACCAAAGAACCTTTTTTGCTTACAAAGATGCTGAAGGCCTTCTCTTTGGAGATGTGACTATCCAGATAGTGTGCTCAGTTCATTGCATGTGCTCAGTTCATTGCATGCATGCACAGTCTTGTTCTTTACATGATCAAGGGTAGATATGGACTGGTTGGATTACCCACTTGGCTGACCTTTGCCCATGTGAGACCAGAGGAGATTACAGTCCTTCAGCCTACAGGAGGTACAATTCCACTCAATGGCAGTCAATGGAAAAATTGAAATTTGTTTCAGTGAGATTGTTACTCCTTCGTGGTGTTTTCCTAGAATTACAATCAAGAAATTGTATATGGAGCTCCATGAATTTACAGCAATGCCTATAAAAATGCAGCACAGCAAAACTGAAGAGCTTCTGTTTCAGAAGATTTTTCTGTAAATCTTGCCTATTCTATTATTCTTGGTAACTGTCATCTGATTGAAAATACAGCTTCACAAACTAAAACATATAGAATGGAAGGAAGCCAGCATATGCTATTTTAGTGAGTGTATTATCTAAAGTAGGTCTTCCATCTGTTTCAGAACTAATTATTACATCATCTTTATGTAGCTCGATTTACAATGAGTGAATTAAATGCTTATGTGAGTGCCTCATACAATGTGAAACACAGCTGTGACATTTTTAGAGACAGAACAGGGCAAAATGTTCTAGACACACTGAATTTCATTTTTCCACTGTTTACAAAAATATTCCTTTGTAGCAAATATTTTTCCCAATCCCTTAGTAATACACAATTGTATTTTGAAGAACCATAGAGCATCCATTTGGATTGCAATAAAATACAGAATGTTTTTGTCTGTCAAAGAAAAGATTGTGAGTTTAGTGATCAAAGCAGACATCTCGATTAAAAGCATTCAGATAGTTCTTTCTAACCTAGCTGTTACCAAACAAAGATAGATTAAGATTAATTGCAGTAATTAAACAAAGGGACAGGGTACAGCATTAGTAGGAGCAATGTATCACGTTCTTTGTTTTCAGATACTTTATTCAACAGGAAAACAGAAAATCACATGAGCTCTATTCTAGGCTATGCACATGTTCTATAAGAATTAACTCTTTAGCTGATACTCAGTTATAAGGGATGTGCATGTATAACTTACCATAGCATGTCTTTCTTTAAAAATCACTCTAGCTGGTAAAAGCAAGCCATATTTAGAACATATTTCTTGATTAGATTATAGCCCTCTAAAATAGTTTCATGTGAGTATTTCTTTTAACTTGTAATTTTTGTCTTGGGGTTCAAAACTTGTCTGATAAATTTTAGTGAAAAGAGGTAGAATATAGATTAGGGTCTAGCCAAGGTTCTTGTTTAAAACTGAATAAGGAATAACCACCAATTTCTTCTCACTTTTTCTCTATGCAGTCTTTTTGCTTGGTCTTGGGTTGAGGTTGGGTTTTGTTGATTTTTTTTTTT
>VXAA01006845.1:0-83845 GCA_013399115.1 Anseranas semipalmata | reverse complement strand
AAAAAAAAAAAAAAAATTGGAAACAAATATTATTGCCAGATTAAAACCTTTGCAGAGACCTCAGAGATTTGTGAATCAGTCACTTGAGCCTTGCCCCTTCTCTCCTATTTATCCTATAGTGACATTCCCTTGGCAAAAAAACAGCCAAGAGCTGCAGCTACATAGTATTCACATTTTCCTGTTTCAAGGAGACAACCAGCCACTGCCACTTCTGCTGTTATGTCTTTGTTGCCTGCCTGTGAGGACCAAAAAAAACACCCCATGCCAACATTGCTTCCCAAACCAGATACGGGAGCTGTGGGTGCAAGGGCAGGGCTGGACATCAGTACTTTTCCCCTAGATGAAGGCATTGTTACCAGCTCTGCAGGGTGTGGTTATTTGTTGAATTGAGCCCTTACGTTGAGGCACATATTCTTACCTTTGGTAAGGCAGCAAGCTGTTTCCTGCACACCAGGTGAACATGTAGCATGCTTGTCAGAGCCTTACACCTTGAAAAATATGGGAATTGGTTGGGAAAATGGGTATATGCAGACAGGCACCTGTCACATATGCCTTCTGTACTCTAGTTGTACAAATGACTGCCACATTTTACAGCATTGTTTTTAATTTTCATCTCAGATCCCCAGCATCCCATATGGAAGTGGTTCCTTGTAATTAGATAGTACTCCAGCTGTTTTCATTCTGCAGCTTTGTGGATTTGCTCTGGTTTATGCGTACTGTGTCTGAATAAACATACACTTAAGCTAATAGGAGATCTCATGTGTAAAGCATCATAGAGAAGCTCATACATCCTCCCAGCACCCTCAGACTATGGTCTATGGTTCCAGGAGGTATTTATCTCCATCCCACAGCCTATTGGTTTCAGGCATACCTGCACAGGAGCTTTACTTCTCTCAGGCTTCAGTTTATGCTGCTGTCCTTACCGTTCCTCTTTCCTCCTTTAGCCTGCAAAATAAAGCTGTTGCATGTTTTGTGTCATGCCTGTAAGACCTGTGGCAGTGCACCACTTTTAGAGATTCTGAGCCCAGAGGGCACGTTCAGCTTATCAGCTACTGCCCTTCAAACTGTTCTTTGAGTAATTTGCAGCTGGCAAAAAATAAAAAATAAAAATAAAAATAAAATAAAAAAAGCAAGTCTTCAGAGAACATGCCCACTCTGGAAAGTCATTGAAAGATGGAGAATCCATCACTTCTCCTGACAGTTTGTTTTAATCACTCCTACCAGAACAACATGTGTCTTGTTTTTGGTTTGAATTTCCTGGTCTTTAGCTTCATGGTTCTTTCCCTGCCCCTTCTTGCTAGATTAGATAGATGATTCACTCCCAGTATTTTCTCCCTGGGATGTGGGTATACTGTAACTAAGGAGTTTCTTTATTACGGATTCCTTCTCTAGTGCCCAGCACCAACTGCATGCTCACCCTTTATACAATCCTATATGGGATACTGCCCCTCAGAGAGAAACAAGTTAGATCATCCCTAACCTCTTTTACATGGACAATTGAGCATGTTTGTCACAAACAGAATCTGTAGATTGCTCCCTGGCTAACTATCCTTCTGACTGCTTATTAGAGCTTCACTGCCCTGTCACTGTGTGCTGCTACCTGGAAGAATATGTCACTACTGCATCTCTCTGTGAGTTTTAATTAAAAGATACTAATGCCCAATAATGTAAATGTATTCTTAATTCCAACCTCTATCAAAAATGTCCGGACTGCTGATGGCCATGCTGGTGCACAGACCCTTTTTCAGAAAAGCTTAAACAGATGGTTACATCCTGCAGGGTGTTTAGTACTTACACTGAGTGACGTGCTCTCTGTGGAGGTTTACTTCAGAAATTATGTTCTCTAAGTCGCAATTTTTCACATTGGATATAAAAGTATTTCAGAGATAGCTGATGAGGGGAAACAGGCTTTCCCTAGAACCACATATGTGACCCTCTTAGATTTTCCTGTAAAGACTATCAGGCAGATACAGCTTCTGAACAATTCTCATTTACTTGTCTAAGCCCAACAATCTGGCAGTCTGCATGGCCAAGACAAAGCTGGGAATGCTCACTGTTTTCTCCATCACTGGAGCTCCAGGGACTCTGGTCTATATCTGCTAAAATTTCTCTCTAAAATCAACCCTCAGCCTTAGCTGCAGGCAGGTCTAGCTCCAGAGGGTGAGGTTGTCCTTCACCTAGGGAGCTATTTTGGAGATTTTTTTAGCCAGCTTCATTTCAGTGATCCTTTCTATGGAGCAGGTCACTACCCACAGTTGCATCTGGAAAATGGAGAGGGCAGAGAACTAAAAGCAAGAATGTAGGGGTCGGTGGGAGTGTCTTTAAAGAAAATCATAAAAAAAATTATATTCAACGACACACAATTGTCTACACTAAGTGTTTGGGTTTATCAGCTCTACCACGATTCCTTTTTAACATCAGAAAAGTTTAAATTCAGGTACACTACAACTCTTTTGTAGCCAGACAAAAGGTTTCATTCCTGATTATAATGTTGAAAGCAGGAGTGTATAAACAAAGACAACACAAAATAGCACTGAATAGTACTTAGCATCCGATTTCCTTCTTAACTGCTACTTGGGCTCTTTGAACAATATTACACTGCCCTCCTGAATTGCTAGTCCTTAGATTTAAATGTTAGTTTAGACATATACAAAGTTAGCCCTAATTTTAGGAACAACCATCTGAAAAATAAAGGACAGTAAAGGACTTTTACAAAAAACCACTGTTTTTCATAGCATGTCATGTAGTTTTCTTCACCTGTATACTTCTATCAGACTTAGCTTAAAAAATTCCATTGTCATAAAATTCAATTTGTAATTTAAAATGGTACTTATCATTTTTAATCCTTTTCTTTTTAAATTAGCTCATTAAACTCTTTACACGTGCAACGGATACTAACTTTTATTTGAGACATCACCTTAAGAGAATCAACATTCATCACTTCTCTCTAAAGTGTAATAGTTTGTTCACAAAAGGAAATTTTTTTTTTCTAGTGCTGCATTTGAAGTTGGATCGCAACAATAAATAAATAAATAAATTAATTAATAAAATTAACAGATACAAAAGAACTATGACTGGAAGGCAGAATGTTAGTCTATTCCAGAATACAAGTTTTCATACAGACCACCAAGACTCTCACACATTGTTCTATAGGCAAAAAATCTGCATCCAGATTTTGTTAAGCTCCGGTCCCTCAGAAATGGTTAATATTTTCTGAACACTATTTTCAGGAAAAAGTTGCTGAATTTCATCAACTTAAGCATTACAAGCTTTCACTATTCTAATTTTAAGACACCACAGAAGTTATTGTGAAAGAGTAAGAAAATAAAATATTCAGTTACTCAAAATGTCTTTTCATTATCCCTATCTTAACCAAATAAGTAACTGCAGCTTAAAATACACAAACAGCTTCTAATATAAGATCAACATTTTCAGACTCATTCATTTGCAGGGTTTAGAGATAACCACCTTGCTGAGGCGTTCCTCAATATTTTCATGCATTCAAGGTTGACAACTGCCTTGTAATTCAAAAAAGCATTTGGTAAAAGTAAAAAAGAATTTAAATTTTCATTGAACACATTCAAGGCCATATCATGAGTCAAACACACCTTCCCTTTTTGTATCATGCAGCACGTAGACTAGAAAATTAATTGGAATAACCATCATTTTCATACTATATTAATATGTACATAGTTTTATCTTTAATATTTGTATGGTCTATTACAAGTGTTATTTTTTATAAAGATTTGCACTACTTTATTGTTAAATATTTTCTATATCTTCCAGTATTCCTGATGTAATTTCATGTTGCCATCAAAATAAGGATGTAGGCAACGGACAAAAGGACTGCTCAGCTGCCCATACAGTTAGAAACATCAGTTGGAACATTTTACTATCTCTGTGTGTTGGGATATCAGTGGCCTTTTTAACTGAGAGAGAGAGGGAAGGGAAGGGAAGGGAAGGAAAGGAAAGGAAAGGAAAGAAAAGAAAAGAAAAGAGAAGAAAAGAGAAGAAAAGAGAAGAAAAGAGAAGAAAAGAGAAGAAAAGAGAAGAAAAGAGAAGAAAAGAGAAGAAAAGAGAAGAAAAGAGAAGAAAAGAGAAGAAAAGAGAAGAAAAGAAAAGCTTTTCCACTTACCAATAACAACCTACTTCTGTGTGAATCTTGGAAAACATTATTCACATCGTTGTCTTGATGAAGTGACCTGGCATTGTGCACTTCATTGCTTCTGAAGCAGTCATTTCATCTCCTTCTGCACTGTTGTATTTCTTAGCAACAAAAATTTGTTCTTTTAAACTGTGCAACACTTATGCTTATTATGGCCTCTACTTTCATGGTGTCTTACTTCTGACAGTCTATCATGAGCAACTGAGGTTCTTCACATAAACTGCAATAAGTCCTATAACAATTATTGCTATCCTTACTGATCCTGCAAAATTAATTTTCCATTCACTCGGGAAATTGCAAAGCTCTTTCTATTTAGGGAACATATTGTGATTTACTAAAGAAATTACTGTTGCCATCACTGCCAAAATTACGATCCCTATAAGGAGGTAGCTCAGCCAATGAAAATTGCTATGGTACTTAGGCTCAGACCTAATCTGCCCACTCTGTACTAAGCCAGACATTAGATATTGTATTCTATACAGGCATTATTTAGTTATAATAAATATATGTGATAAAATGTTCTTTATTTACTGAAAGCTTGAATACGTAGACTAATCCTAACAGTAATTGCTCAAGGTAGACTTCAAATGTACTAAAATATGCCTTAAAGTTCCTTTCTTTCTTTCTTTTTATAAAGATAAAGGATTCTGCAGTTTAAAAAGCTCTACAGAAATGTGAAATGTTATTTTGGTGGAGATCACACATCAAAGTTGTCTGGGGAGAAATGAAGTTTCATCAAAGACAGGTTTGATTCAGCAATTCAGAAGCTTCCCCCCCATGCCAGAGTCCTCCACCAAGCCTGGAGCAGAACTTGGAGTGAGCCTTGCTACAATACCCACCTAGAAACTTCCAAGGTCTGTCTGAAGAACTGGTGTTTCACAACCCTGCTATGCATACAGTAGGTACTAATATTTAGCAATAAAATACACTTAATGTCTCTTGGTGTCAAGTACTTCATTTTTACTTAGCTATTAATGCACCTTCCCAAAAGATTACTTTTTTTTTTTTTTTTCCCTGCAAACTGATTCTCATCTGGGTTATAAGTAGAAGAAAAAACAAAAACTTCTCACACTGTGCTACAGCCATGATTTTGTTTCAAGGCCATCCTGAGAGGACAAAAAAAGGGAATGTCTCTGTTTTGTAAGCTTTGTGGATACTTTTTATTTAAAGACCAGATTTTTACAGGCTGAATTCTACAATGCAAACAAGGTTTTATTGACAAGTTAATTCCTGAGTGTAGTTCTGCAAAGGTTTGATACACTGACTTCAAGGCTTCAGCTTACTCATGTAAAAGAAGAATGAAACAGAAGATGGTATTTTAATCTAAGGGAAGAGCCTTGGCAACACCTCTTTGCTCTGACTTTCCCTCTTTTGTTCAAGATTTCCCTTTCCTCATTTTTCTTGTCTCCTTATCCCATAACAAGGATGCTTTGAGAATAGGGAACCCTTTATCAAATACAGCTCTAGTAAATAACATCCTGTCCCTACTCAATCCTTTTCTGGAACTGCACTCTGAAGTATCAAATGTAAAATACCTCCTTGTCCTCCCAGAGAATGTCTTGAATTCATAGTCTAGGCATGTTCTTGAATTAGCACATTCATTCTGCTTAAAAAGGCCTTCCTGTAGGTCAGAACCATTGTAAGATAATTTCAAGATACAACATTTTCACAATGTTTCATAAAGTATGTATCATAAATTGCATTCACTGTATGCATAGCTTAACAAATGCATACTTTGTTCCCTCTGAGCACTCTCAGGAGACACGATGCATTAGCAATGCAGATGACAGACTGCTTTGTCAAAACCACTTTCCCTCTCTCTTTAATCTGTATAAAAAGTTCACGGCATCATGATGACCAAAACTCACACTGTAAGATTCGGGGAAAAAATTCGCCTAGTAAACATGAATTTATGTGGGTCCCTACTAAATTAGTCTTTCTGTTACTCTGCTTTCATTGCTTTTTGCTTCTGTTGGGAGAGGACATTTCTTTTTACCACATGTAAGGAATTTATGTTGGATATGTTTTCTTCTCAAAGCTGAGATCTCTTTCCCTCCCTCAGAGGATTTCCTCTGAGTAATTACCTAACTAGTGGTCACTGAGCTGTAATTACTCCAGTTGAAACCAATTCTCGTCATTCCTTACAGTGCAAACACACACTCCAAAAAGCATTCCTATTAGTCATATCTCCAGCATAACCTGCACATTTTTCTGCTGAAAACAGGTATTGATTTGGCACAGTGCTGAGATGATACGATGTATCACTGATTGCACAATTCGGTACAGTATTTGATTAGACTAATGCAGCTAGGTTTTCAATCTAATTACCTCTGCTCAGCTGATGGAAAGAGTTGTACCCTGTGCAATTGCCTTGGCAATTGCCAATATTGTTTTATGATAATCTATTTAAAGTGAAAGAATCCTAGTGAAATGGGAACAGCCTGAGTTTCTTCCAGAAATTTTCTAATGTTTCTTGTACTTTTAAAGGAACATTAGGTTTTTCTGAATTGGTAAATAAACAACTGAATCTTACAAAAATCCTCCTGCAAAAATGTTTCCATAATCTTTAAAACAATGTTTGTATCCCATTGGATATCTAAATTGTCCCATAGATGCACTCTGGCATGACTTTGGTCTTGGCAATACATGGTGCAAAATACCTAAATTGTGCAGCTGGTCCCAGATCTACACCCAGGACTTCCTCCTGTGTAAGAACGGAAGATGTATCTCGCCATACTCCACAAACTGTACCTGTTTGATGAGGAATATAGTCACAGACAGTCATAGAAAGTTCAGCAGGAAAAAAACTATGCAGAAAACATTTCATTAATATCCAGTTGGACAAAAAGAGGAACTAAAGCTCATGAAATAAGCAGAAGACAGAAAATACAGGTAGTCTTTGGTCATGAGTGGCTCCAGTTTTAAAGAAGTAAAGAATTGGCAAAACCTCACAGAACAACTTCTGTTTTCTATCATCCACTACTTCTAATGGGCATCTAAATTCCATGACTGCTCTCATAGTTCTTGGCAAAAAGACAATAGTACATCCTAAAGCATAGCAGGAACATCAGTATCACCTGAGAGTCTTTTGGGTCAGTGAATGATCAGGATGTAAAAAGAGTGCTCAGAGAAAATGAGCTGATTGTCAAGAAGCTACACAGTGCCTTTGTATCAATATACAGAACAAGAAGTGGGCACAATGCCCCTGCTCAGACTCTTCTTTGTGGGAGGACTCATCACAGGATCTCTTTGAAACTGAAGTGAAAGTAAAACAGACAAGATTTTTGTCCTTCACGAAATGGCAAAAGTAGCAAGCTGTCAGGACTAAGACAGTGTTTAACCAACAGGTCTGGAAGAGCTCAACAATGAAAAAGTTTGATTACTAACAGTGCTGCATAATGTGCTTGGAACTACCTTGCATACCTGAGGAGCGAAAGGTGTCAGATATGATGCTAACTGAATAAAAACAGTTTCGGGGAGAACCATGGAAGTCCAGATATGCAATCCTGATGTTTGTCTTTGGCATCAATAGGATATCAATATTGGTAAAGAACAGACACCTGGGTAAGTATGATCCGTTAGGGAAGAGTCCACTTGTTTTGTTTGGAAAAGGATGTACTACCTTGCAGGTGCAGTAGAGGTATTTGAAGAAGTCAACAAGGAGTTGAATAAGGATTACTTTTTTTTTTTTTTTTCCCTACAGTGATCTACTGATGTAGTGAATACTTCTAAAAGAACCTTCAGCAGATTTTCTCACCTTTAATTTCCTTAGCACTTTTTAAAAATGTAGAAAATAGAGAGTAGGAGTGAACAGCCTGTTCATACAGTGGAGGTCAGGAACCAGTGGAGGCCCACAGCCATGTGTGCAGGAACCTGTTCTGGTTAGCATATTTGTAAATGAGCTCACTGTGAAGAACTGCACACCTTATAAGACTGAGTGCCTGGATATATCACAGTGGCACATAGGTTTCAGTACAGATAAATGTAAAGTGATGAGCACTGGCCAAAAGTAGTTCTAATGTCACATCTTAAATGATGGGCTCTGAGCTCAGCATTAATGCTCAGAAGTGAAATTGTTCCATGAACACATCAGCTTATTGCTCAGTAGCAGTCAAAAACAAACAAACAAACAAAACAAAATAAAATAAAATGTTAGCCATTAGTAGGAAAATATAGAGCAGAATAGACGTTATTGTATCACTGCATGAATCCATGGTTTACCCACACCTTGAATACTATGCAGTTTTAATCCCATATCTCAGAAGTTATATTAGAATTAGAATTAGAAATGATCCCAAGAAAAGCAAGAAAGATAATCTGAAATGGGAAACATCTTCTCTGCAAGAAACAATTGAGCAGGCTGTGTTTTCTCAGTTTGAAAAAATGTTAATTTTGATGTGATAATGATCTTTAAAAATTATGATTGGCACGGAGATGGTGAAGAGGAAGCAACTGGGAGCTATGTTTTCTACTACAGGAACTGTGGGGATTCAAATGAAGCTGGTGGGAGCCAGATTCAGAGCAAAACAACAAAGGGCATGGTTCTTCCTGTATCAGGTAGCTGACTTGCCAAACTCTGTGAAAGGATGCTATGGGATTACAGAGCATTTATACAATCTCCTTTTGTTCAGCAAGCACCTAAGTGAGAATATGATCTTTGGTCAGGACAATTGTATGAATCCATGTGTCCAGTCCTGCTTTTCAGTGATTAAGGATTTGGCGGGTTGGTTAGGACCTGGAAAAAGGAAATTCAAAGCAGTAGCAAAATGTCTTGTAAGAAAGAACTAATGCTGCAGATAAATCCTGTACGGTCATTATTTTTCTTTTTCTTTAATGCCATGAGTGTTTTCTGCAGAGGGAGGAGTAAGAAGTTAACTGGTAGAGTAAGAAGTTCAGGGCCCTGGCAAATTCATACGACATATGGCCCTGCTGTGCACTGTAAATCAGGGAAAATAACCTGCAATGAACCAGGACTGTTGCAGGGCTTGTCAATATACTCTATTTTACTTCTTATCAGAATTGTCCAAAACCTCTGAGTCAGATTCTTAGTGGATATAAATCCAAATTTAAGTTAGAGATTTAAAGTTTCAGAAATCGGATTAAAAAAAATCCTATTACAAAAGGAAAAATAATCACAAAACTTGGCCAAAAGGGAGAATTCCCCCTTTACGTCTCCTGACTACTATGTATGACTGCTCTAGCTTCAGACAGAACACTCCATTCCAATAATGCAGTCATCAGCTAGATAGTAATCCACTTCACTGTCTTCAATCTGTCATTTGGGGGGCGGGGGGGGGTGTGCAAAAAGAATAAAACCCTTTTACCTTTATTTGATATCCAGGAACTGGGACGTCATCTAAAACCTCTTGAGGTCAGTGCAGACTTTCATTGACTACAGCTGACATTGGAGTAGGCTCTGAGAATTTAAATCTGCAGTCTGCTAACAAACTAAGGTCTGTGTTGAATTCAAGTTGGACATAGATAAGTCTAATAACGCTGACATCAGTGAAGCTATACCGGTCTGCAAGCAGACTGGCCTTCATTCTGTTTGTTGCTGTTCAGTTGACTCCAGTAATTCACTGCATGAGGTAACACATCAAAATGATGTGTCCACTTGATAATGATTTTCATTATCAGTGGAGGCACGAAGCAGAAGATTAAATAGAAATAAAAGTTTCCAAGTTTCCAATACTAATGCTTTTTAAATGGGAAAGACTGCTTTGCACTATTTATGTCATGTGCAGGATTTCAAAAATCGAAGGCAATCACTCTTTCAAGACAGCATGAAATCAAACTATATCTAAAAAATGGTGCATTTATTAGGATTTCAAGAGAAAGTGTTCTTGCTGTTATCTCTGGAATGAGATAGACTGTGCAAGAAAGACATAAAAGTACTCTTGCCTCCAGAGTTTCATTGGCATAATCTGTCTGTAACACCTACAGAATACGATACTGAATTGCAGGAATGTGGAATCAGTCTTTTTTAGCAGGAAATATTTGGAACATCTTGAAATATGTCATTGTCATATATGTGTCTGTGTGTATGATAAAAATTAAATTCTCCTGCTGGTCTCTTGAGAAATTTCTTCTTGCACATAAAAATACTGATCGCAATCTTCATCATAGTGTAGAGATTTACCCTATTGTGGTATCTGGACTATGGGGAAGACAAGGAAAACTAAAACAGAAAGAAAAAAAAATCTTGTAAGTATTTCTGGCATCTGAATAATTGCTGTGAATAGAATAAACCAGGACCTGCTGACAAGTTTCTGTTCAAATCTTTTCCATTGCAATAGAACAAGTCCCGTAAACTCATACAATTTACCATTACATTATGCCATGTCACTCTTCCCTTCTGGAAAAATATTCCTCTTGGCCAGATCCAACCACAAGAGGAGATGACATTGGTAACATAAGTGCTACCAGGTAAAGCATCCTCCCTTAGAAGGAGCATGGAACTGAGGTTGGCTAGACAAAGGGAAAGGCGAGAGGAAATCAACAATAGAGCTGTGAGAATAGAACTGGGACGTGGAGCCAGGTGAGAGTAGGACCAAAGGCAGGTTAGGGTGAGGGTGCAGACAGTGGGGCTGGAGCTCACAAGACATTTGGAGCCTGAGGGAGGGCTGATGGAGACCCAGAGCCTGACGAACAGTGGGACTGGATGGAGGGGAGTAGAGAGGCACCGGGGCTCAGCACAGCAGCACTGACAGCCACACTGTCAGAGGGAAATCAACACCACAGCAGAACAGGCCCTGCATCATTCCGCAGGGCAGCCACGTCCACTCACAGCCTTGCACATGTGGTGCCATACACCTCCACCCAAGCACAGATGAACCCACCACCATCACATCACAGCTTTTCTATGAGCTTTGGTTTTCACAAACTGTGACTGAAAATATACAAGAAAGGTTTTAGTTACGTCATAGGTTTTCCTCAAATGTTAGAAAGCAAACTGAATTTTGGTGTTTTTTTTTTCTTTTGATTGACAGCACTTTTTTTTCACCCATGTCTCTTTTTCTTTAAGAAAATCCACCCATATTCTTCTTTAAGATTACACTAAAAAAGCCATTTTGGTGGGGAAAGAAGACAAGCCACAAGAAAACCACTTGGAACTGACCAGTTCTTGCCCAGCTCCTTCACTCCTAATCACACAGTGAGAAACTTGAATGTGTTCTGCTTATTAATAGGAGTAGAATACAGGACTCACAAGATCCCTTTTACTCCCATGTTCCTATGCAAAGCAGGACCAGAAGCACAATGTAGGAGGCATAGAAAAGCCCACCTAAACTCCAGTGGTCCACAAAATTTCCAATATCCCAGCTTAGAGTAGAATTAGAGAATAATTTAGGTTGGAAGGGACCTCTGAAGGTCCCCTAATCCAACCTCCTGCTAATTAGTTCAGGTTGCTTAGTTACTTGCCTAGCTGAATCTTGAACACCTCTAAAGACATTTCTTGCATCTGGAGAAACAGTTTCTTCTGACTATTTAAAATTATCTATGTACAATTTGGTCATTTCCCTTACCTACTGCAGGAACTGCTGGGGGTATCACCAGGACTGCCCAGAATTCCTCCATTGAGGGAGTTTATCAAGACATTGAAGAATACAAATAGGGCCTATCAATAGTTCTAGCCACAACAAACAACTGTCTGAAATTCCCACCTGGATGGCTGTAACAATCAGTTCGTTGGTTTGCTGTGAAGCAGGTAGGAGATCAGTTTACTGAGTTGTCTCAAGTCAGTCCATCTGTGCAGAGACCAGCTTAGTTGTTCCTGGATCACTCAGGAAGCTGAAGAGGAAATGCCTTGGGTATGTGCACAGATCCAGCCCTGTAGATGTACACGTTACAGCACAAACTTTAACTTCATCATTGTATCACAATTATAGCTTAAATTAAAGCTTGCCACTATTGCTTCAGTCTTGGGTTTAACCAGGCCTATCACTTCCAAAGGACATCACTGCACTGAATGTAATGTTAGTACACTGATAATTATGGGGTAAGAAGAATTTTTCCCACTTCAGCACTTCCATGCATTCAACCATGTGATACTGTCATATTTATGAAGTATGATTCTATTTATATGTTCAAGTACCTGTCATAGCAGCCTCAGCATCAAATAGCTGCTCTGCTGGTGTGAGCAGATTGCTGCTAATGGGAAATGTTACAGAGCTCTTGTGAACGAAAATGGCCAAATCTCCTGCTAAGCACTATTGCTACTTACTGTAGGAGTAAATTGAGAACAATTTCTCATCTCTAAAAAATTGCCCCTACAGAAATGGCTGTTTTTAGCATGGGGTGGTGCCACCAGGGAATGATCTTGCTACATGTGATCCAGCCAGCCATTTCAGAGCAATCATTAGGAACTGATGTCCATCTCAGACATATGGCTACCTTGCAGTTTTTACCCTGAGAATTTGAACTAGCGTAACAGTTCTGACAGGGCACCAGCATCATCTTTGGTTTACCCCAAGACATACTGGTAGCTACTTCATTAGAAAAGAAAATGAAATGCAAGACTGCTAAATTACGTAAACTAATCTAGAATATGTGTGTGTCCCATATTTCATGTACATGTAAACCTTATATATTAACATGGTAATTGTTGGTACTTCAAAAATCCCATCACCTTTTCCACCAGCTTTTTGCTACTGAGCAGAACACAGCGATAAGAAATTGTGGTTAGGCATTCCTCATGCTTAAGCAGAGGGACCAATATTTTTTTTCTTTATTGCTTGCTTTAGCATGATGACTTTTCAAAAGAATATAGTTTCATTCCTGCCAGTGATATTTTATTGAAAAATACTGCCTGCTGCAATCTTATAATTGTCATTGTTTTGGGACAGAAGAGTGTTCACAACACTTATTCTTTCTAATGGGAAAGATTTGCCATTTTAGTGTGTGAGAGGCACTCAGACATGACCTTGGCTTAGAAGGTCAGACCTGCCCTGTCCCATGGATAGTCAAGAACTGCAATAAGACTAGCCCTTTACAGTCAAAGGTGCCAGCAAAATTAAGACCAAACCTATGAAGTTACAATTTCATCTGCATTCCCTTGAATTTCCAGCATTTCACTTGACTGAGAGAAGGGTTTCCCCAGCTTCCCAGGAAGGACAGCCCAGTGAGAAGAGAGCTAAGAGTGGCAGCCTTTTCACACAGGCTCCAACACCTTTTTTGCACAAGCTTCTCTGTTGCTGTGCATGCTTTTCCATAGCAGGAAAGCAGGCAAGAGTTCAGCCCTACTAAGTTCTTATTAGTATTTTGTTGCTGCAGACATGTTCCCATTTCAGTTTTGGTTACTAAACAGAGAAACATTCAACTGAGAATTTTTTTTACCAGCTTTAAGCCCTGATGTCTATTCCTACCAAATCCTTGCCAAAGCAATTCCAGCTGAAAAGCACCACTAATAATTTAGACTAGTGTGCCATTTTCCCAGGTAACTGGGGTACACAGAAAGCTGAGGGACTTTCCACACACACATACCTGCCTCAGATCTGCTCTCTGCTCCTTACAGATCTTGTCATCCAGTCTCCATCTGTGTCCACGACAATAGATATAAATTGTCCAGAACTGACCATGTCATTTGCAGCACCTGCCAAGCCTAACCTGCTTGTGGAGGTGCCCAGAAACATATTTGCTGTACACACAAAATTACCTGTTATTACCTGTGGTGCCTGGATATACTGTACATGTCTTCAAAATTTCTGTTTCAGTTGAAAGAAGTAAAATCAGTAGCTAGAGGTCTAGTAAAAGAAATGTTTCTGGTTAGTCAAAGTTACCAGAAGCCAGATTAAACAGATTTGAGTTTTAGATAGCCATGAACCCACATACCAAATTTTAGTTGGAGTTATCTGTTGAGAATGGAGCACTAGCTGGATGTGCTATGGGAGCCTGGGCACTAAGGATATGCCAAACAGTGCTCTATATTATTAGGATTTACTTGCCAAAGGGTCAGTGCTCCAGGATTTCACGTTGCCATTGGAGAAGTAATTAACTACAGATAGGTCATCATTCATCAGGATAGGATGGAGACTTTGGGGCAAATGGAGATTTTAGAAAATATTATTCATGAATGAGGCCATATGTGATCTTACCACCACCAAGGAACACAAGTATACTTGGCCTGATTGCAATGCTGGCCAGTTTAATACAGATGCCTCCCACCAGAGACTGTTCTGTGGTTGTACTCTTTGGAAGGTTTTCTTCTGCTCACCAGTATTATCCTTGTATTTTCTAGGATCCTTTCAGTTCTTTCTTCTTTTCAGATCCTTTCTTCTTCACAAGACTATGTTACCCAGGCTTTGGGACACAATCATGACCCTGTTCTGCAGGCAGAGCTGGATGTCCTCTGCGTATTGATGGCTCTTGGTCTATATTGTCTCACCAATTAAAAGTGTGACCCTTTGATAACTTTGAAGAGAATGAAAGAAATAGCTGAATCTTCTAAACAAGTGTAAGGATGGAGGTGCAGTTTCCTGTTGCAAATCATCAGGTAGCTCCCAGTCATAACAGCTGCCATGACTTTAGCACATTCTAGCACCCTCGAGTGAGACAGAAGCACCTCATGATGACAAAGATAAAACATAAACAGGGACTGAAGGGAAAGAGATTGTTCTGTACCCATTAATGCCAGGAGATTGTCTATCAATGCTACAACACAGCTTTATCCTGGCTGGAGTCCAGGCTTTGCTACAGTTAGCATATTAGCGTCAGCTATGTGAGCCTGCAGCTAACCTTTAGCTAGTTTCTCTGTAATTTATCTCAGGAAAAATAAGTTTGATCTTGGCTGTCTTGTGCCTGATGTAGCTTGATACAGAGTGAGTTTCAAGCAAAATATTCCTTCTCTGGTTGACACATTGTGGACTTCTAGCAGGCCTCGAGTCACGACCCTCTTTCACATCTCAGGAAGTACATGATGGGTTCCTCTGTGTGCACAGCTTGAGTGCTGCTTGCTTGCAGGTGTCCAAAATATCCTGACAAAGCCTTAAGTTTATATCTCACTCACAGCTTTATAAGAGACCCAGCATAAAAGGGTCCCAGCCAACCTCAGCCCTTCAGTGTACATTCCCTCCTTAGGAAAAAGCTGGACCCACACCAGGTAAACACTGGAAAGAGAGGAGGAAGGTCTGAAGCCAGTGTTTCTGGCTTGTGACTCAGACTTGAGTCGAGTTCTCTGTTTTACTGTAAATTTTGTGGGCACGATCTGTGCAAATTTAATTAATCTTTCCCTGTGTTTTCAAGTGGGGGGGTGGCACAATAAGAATAAAATCACAGGTATTTGTGAGGCACTGCAGAGAAAGAGGCCACAGAAGTAACTGGCCAGAACTGTCAGTTCTTTGCGTATGTTAATATATTAACCTTCCCTCAGTGGGGCAGAGACCTAAAGGGCATCCTTTCTTCTCAGACAAATTCCTTCTCTCCCCTCAAAATCTTCAAGATGTAGCTGAAGCAACTGAGGAACAAAAGGCTAAAGACTGCAGGAAAGCTGAGCACTGCTTAAGATAAAAAGGAAATGGTTATGAAGGATTACGGGAAAACCTTGTAGCCCTCCTATACCTTCAGTTTAGCAGAGCAAAAAACCATGACCAGCCCCAATGTTGACCCTGAAATAGAGAGGTTAGGAAGACAGCAATAGCTCTAGGATTTTCATTCTTACTCCAGCAAGACAAAGAATATTGCATTAATTCATGACAATGTGGGAAAAATGGAAGAACAATTACTGAATGTTTTTTTTTTTTTCAAGTGAGATGTGATGTGAAACACATATCACCAGAACAATCTCTTAGAGATGAGATCAGAGGGAAGAAGAGGTGTCCCAGCTATACAGTATTCATGTGAGTTAACTATCTGTGGATAATCCACATAACTCCTTTTCACAGTGCTCTGATCTGATATTTAATTTTTCTACCAGATTGTGGTTTTGGCATGATTTTTTTTATTATCTCACATAAGAACCAAATTGTTTTGTAGCTTTAGGATGACAAACTCAAACTCTGCTTCAGGGTAACACTAAAAAATGGAGAGAGAGAAAGAATCTTCAGTGATGCACAGACCTTATGTGTTGTTTTGTTACAAGACATGTATCATCATCTTCCCACACATTTTTATGCAAGAGATCTATGGGATGCTCAGCTTGGTGCTCCACAGCATGCCACCACCATCAAGCAAATGACAGGAAATTGGCAGCATGCTGTGGATTTGCTTTCTGAAACTGAATGGAAAGCACTGTTCAGTACGGACCTCCTGCCCTTCCCTCTCCACCCACTTCTGCCATGCCTTCAGGTTTCGAAAGCAGCTCTCAAGCTGAAGAAAGCCTCAGTCCTTTATAGGTTCAGTGTAAGGTTTGCCAATGTACTACAGAAACTAGCCTCGCCTAAGGTGTCACCTGGGAGCCATACAGCCCTCAGTCCCCTCCCCAACAACACTCCACAAAGTATATATATATTTTTTTATAAAGGTGAAAGATGGAAGAGAAAAAAATACTTCTTTAGGGATTTCAAGAAGAATTAGGGTGGGTGGGATGTGATCATTCTGTCTCTGTTTTTGTTACAATTTGATCTAAAAACCAAGCAGTCCATTGCACAGACCACTATAAATGAGTCGTGCTCCAAGCAGTTCACCCCATATAAAATAAAGAATTACAGTTAACAGTGCTCTCAAGTGACTAACTCTGTGTCACACCTAATGCTTCTAGTGCAACTCCAGTCATACACCTTATACTCTGCAACCTTCCGCAGGCTATTAAGGACAAATTTTCAAAAGTAGTTGTGAAAGGCCTTGAACTGTGCACCTTTCTTGCTTTAAATTGAGACTACTACGAGTTGAGTATTGTGTTTCCAGTGCTGTATCCTCCTATCCTGTCATCTCCAGGGTCAACCCTGCTGGCATGCAAGCTGGAGGCACCTGCCCCAGGGCATAGCCTGGATCCCATTGAAGTCAGAGGCACTGGGCACACAGTCTCTTTGCACCTAGGAGCTGCAAGGAACCCCACAGAGTCAAAAACCCTGCTGTTGGGTTGGGCCTGGCACTGAGCTCTATGGTACTGTGGATACCTACCTCCATGTCTGCAGTTTCAAGGCAGAAGTGACAATGCAATTTCATTCCCACAGAACCTTTTTCTGCTGCGAAGGCAGGTGTGATTATCAGGTTACCAAACACAACTAACCCAGTTCAGCTGCCTAAAATAAATCGCAGAATCACAGAATGGTTGACATTGGAAGAGACCTCTGGAAGTCACCTTGTCCAACCCCCCTGCTCAATCAGTGGCCCCTGAGCAGATTGCCCAGGACCATGTCCAGACGGCTGTGGAAGATCTCCAAGGAGGGAGATTTCACAACCTCTCTGAGCAATCTGTGCTAGTGCTTGACCACCATCAGAGTAAAAAAGTGTTTCCTTATGTTCAGACGTTCAGACAGAAGCTCCTGTTTTAGTTGGTGTCCATTGCCTCTTGTCCTGTCACTGGACACCACTGGAAAGAGCCTGGCTCCACTTCCTCACTCACCCCACCTCCACCCCATATTTATACACATGGATAAGATCCCCCCGAGTCTTCTCCTTTTCCATGTCCTGTGTCACAAGGAATCCTGATCCATTCAACAACAGACCAACATTTTCCCTAGTCTTCTTTTTGCCACTTATGTATTTACAGATGCCCTTCTTGTTGTCTTTGACATCCTTCACCAGATTCAACTCCAGTACCTGGAATGCACTGGGGATCAATCCTTAGGATGCCTAAGTTGGAAACAAGAGGCAGTGTACACTACTTAGAACCCTGTTCTGGGGTACGGCATGGACAAAAGCTTTTCAGATTCTCCTTGAAGCACATTGCAGAGGCATAAATAAGTATATACTTCATACACATTGGACTTCAGCTTGGACAAAAGCTCCCTATATAAAATAAGGTGTTTTTCAAATAAGGTCTATAGGAGAAATTCCATGTCAAACCTAAGCCAAATTCAGCAATGTCTTCCTAGGGTTTATCCAATCTCAAGGACCAGATTTAGACCCAAGCATTTGCATCTGTGCACTCTTTTCTCTCACAAGAAGTTCTTGGCAGGAGGGTATGTAAGTTCCAGAAGATCTAACTGCAAAAGGAAGTATCACAAAGCCTGCAAACTCTGGGCAAAATCTAACTCTTAAGGCAAAGAACTGCTCACAAAAAAAAAAAAAAAAAAAAAAAACAAACAAACAAATCACACATCACAGCAGATAAAACTCGTCAACATGTGCAAGAGGCTTATGGAAGGGCAGATGTGAGGATGGTATCTTAAGGCAAATGCAGAGGTGCCAGCTTTATCCCTACCATGTACCCTATGACTACACAATAACATTTCAGCACAGTGCTTGAGTTTAAGATTTTCTGTCTATGATCTTGCAAGAAGTAGCTTCAGAGGAGTTTCAACAGAATAAATATGCACCATTGACTTTTATTCAGTTTTACTTAATAGATTCTTGCAATACACTTTTTAAAATGTACTTCTATTTTATGACTGTTACTTTCTCGTACTCTCCTCCTTAATCTCTTTCCTCCTAGATCTTTAATTGTGTAGAAAAACCACTGTGATGTATTTAACTTTTATATAATTTCCCTGTTTGGCAATAATACCCCCAATTAACTACTATTCTCATTAACCAATTTACTCATTTATAATCAAGGACAATGGCTTTAACAGTTCTAATAATATGCCTTGTTAATAATGTTTTAATGAGGATTATCCTCATACTGCTCTCAGAAGGTTCTCTTTTTCCCTAAAATGAGAAAAGCTTATTAATGCAAAATAACCTTCTACCTCCTGGCTGAGTGTTTTGTTGGAATGAAAAGAAAATATTGAAAAGTACTGTAGATTTTTAACTTCTATAGGCTACCATTTAGAAAATCATTGGCTTACAGTAGGTGGAGTACATGATGCACTAGTCCATAAATCAGTTCTGGTTTCCGTCCTCTTTCTTACTTGCTATAATTAGACACTAAGAAGCTTCATCTTTATATCTTCAGTTGTGTTGGGGTGTAGGCATGCTTATCAGTTTCATTGGATGTAGCAAACAGAATATTGTTAATTAACTTAGGAAAAGAAGTAAAATAAAAATAAAAACATATAGTCAAGTCTTTACCAAATTAAACTGAAAGACCAAATCTAAGAGAATCTTCTGTAGAACTATCTAAAGAAACACAATAGAACTACAAAGATTGAACATATGTTCTGCTAGCAGTAACAATGGAAATTTAACTTCTAGGTTAGGCAGCTAATCAGACAGGTTTACTACTGATCAACAAAAAGAACCTGGCATGGTCATGTTAAAAATAGAAACTTGCACATATCCAGGTGAAATAGAGAAGCTGCAAAAGAAAGCTTGTATTTAAAATAAAAGGGAACAGGACCTTACGTCAATGCATGGTCAGGCAGCCTCTGGGAATTCAGAGGTTGGAGGAGGAAGCACTTGGTGAAAGATAGCTCTCTAATGCATCTGAACTGAGAGAGAACTGAATGTGTCTCTTATTTTGCAGCTTTACCAAAACAGAGAGCACCCACATAGCATTTTGACAGACTCTGGGGAATAGAAATGTATTCACTATCACTTGTGCAAAGCACATTCTGTCATGCTGCATTCTGTACACATGGAGACTCACTGACTTTTGATGATCACTATATTTTGAAACAAAATTATAAACCCTTTAAGCCCATCTTCTAGCATGTTATTCAGATGTCCCTGTATTTCCCTTTTCAGAACTGTTAAGGATTGAATCTTGCCTTCACTGATAAATTAGGATTTTAAAGCACACTTAGGTGAGGAAAATAATTGAATCTTGTTCATTTTAAGCATTGGAGACATGGCACTTAATATGATAAGCACCTGTGATGAAATGGGTACAAATTTATATTCAGAAGTCTAATATTATTAACCAGCATCTGCAGATGTTCATTTGCCATAATCGGTATTTTTCTCTCCCATATTTTGTTTTTAATGAGTAGAAATTAGGAAGGTAAAAAGATCCACGTCCCAACAACGTTTCTCTTTCAGACAAACCATTGCAGCAATACCTAGGAAGTGTCCAAATGCATCTACTTAGGGATTTACCATATTGAAAAAAATGGTAAACATCACACTGTTTTTTGATATTTTGCAGAGATGTCAGATCAAGGCATGTTCATCCTACATATCTCACCACACCCTACTCTATGGTTTTGATCAAGCACAAAAGTCAGAAGTAGCTTTAGGTTTAATTTGTATAAGAAAAGAATTTTCTAACACACAAACAAATTATGCAATTTTCCATTACTCCCCAGAGGGTTCCCCTGATATCAGCTAATACAGATGAACAAATACTTAGCTCCACTGATCTGACTAGACATTTTCCTATTGACTTCACTGGAGGCACAGTTTAACCTGAGGTGTTACGAAGAGTAAATTTTACACTCCCTTGAGGAGTCCACCATCTTTATTGAGGGGCAAAAGGAATACTTTATGTAGCAATTCTGAGGCAGCTTATGCAGGTAATAGGAACTCATTGAAAAAATTTCGATGGTCTCTGAGGCCATATGAGAAGGTAGTTACACAAATTTGTAGAAAAGAGTTTCCAAAAAAGTGGGATAAGTTTACTCTCTTTCTTGGGCTCTGAAACAATTTAAAACATCTGATTTGGCACTGAATTTAACAATGTGGGCCTTGCCCTTGACCGTGTACAAGATAATTCTAAATCACTGGCAAGCCAGTTCGATTCCTTCACTTTTTATTTTTTTATTTTTTTTGGCTGAAGGAGTTTAAAGACAAACTTAATTAAGATACTGACACTGTGAGAAAGCATACAGAAAAACATTTAAAATATGGGCCTTGTGTGACTTGGCTCTTCATAGCAATCCAATTTTGAACTCCTAAGTTATCACTGTTTGAAAACCTGTCTTAGAGGCTTTAGTTTTTCCTGTGGCTGGTGTTCGTTATATTTTGCACAGATCTATGCCTTCCTTTACCCTGAAATACATGCATTTTCACATAGAATATGAGTTAAATGCACTCATTTGGCTCTTGATAGCATTTTTTTTCTCCCCGCTTGAAAGTTCTTGGGGTGTACATCCTTCAGAGACAGACAACTTCATTTTTTCTTTTTATTGTGAAATGGAAGCTGGAGCTACAGGGGAAGAATTGGGGATGAAGCCAAGCAGCACATGGCCCAACATTTTTAGTGCCTACCTCACTGCTAATGGACACTGATAGTTCACTTCTTGTGTTTTGAGGACTGGCTTGACTATGACATAAGCAGACATAAGAGAGGCCACATAGAAAGGCAGATGGATAGAAATACTGCTGAGGATTAATACATCGGGCTCACAAAATGTTAGTGAAAGCATGCACAAAATGTGACAGTCAAAACAGAACACTGCCCAGTAGAAACCATAACCTTCTCAATCCCAAATCTTCCTATAAACCACCACATAGCTTTGGGTCACCAGCAAACTTGACCAGTTTTGAGAAATGGAACCAGTAGTACATTTTTTCATACCTTCTAGCCTTCTTGGCTCTGTTAGACTTCAGTGGTTTACAAATCACTGGGCTTTCAGTGCTAATGAACTCTTCCATTCCAATTATTTCACTTCTTTGAAAGCCCAGGACTCAGCCAAAACCGGGATTGTTTTTCTCAGTGATATAGTGATGTCTGTTCATTCACTTAGAGGTTCAGAGTAGGTTTGCTATTTGATTATACCCTGGACACTAAAACACACAACTAATTAATAACAATCAATATAACTGCCAGAGGAGGTCAAAAGTTTCAAAGCAGGTCATACTGCCATGTTAAGTTCTTAGTTGGAAAATTAAAAATCACCACATTCTGTTCAAAGCATATGAACAGCATATGTTTAAAAGAGAATGTTCGTTTACACAATCTAAACAGGCTTGCTTCAAGAAATAGCCAGCCAGCTGGCCAACTTGCAAGACAGACTATTTCTTCACACGCCATGATCAACGACTATACAGATATCCACCATTTCATGGTAAATAGTTATTTCAAACTTCAGCTTATGCTCATTATCTTTCTAGACACAGCTACTGTAACCCATTTAGCATGATCCTGGATGTAGTACCTGAAGACTTTCATCTGCTTCTTTTGCAGGGCACTGACAGAGACAGAAACTTACTCCATCTTTCCTCATTGCTATTAAAGAAAACACTCCTTAGCCCAAAGTCTGTGCTAAACATTGACACTCTTGGCTTTGAGATCCATCTTCACCTGTTGAGGCAGTATCTCTGTTCTGGTCTCCTGGGCCAGTTATTACTTCTTCCAACTTGTGGTGGAAAATTGGTAAACCGTAGCAGAAACTAGAAGGCCACAATTCAGAGCCCTCTAGAAAAATAATAAAATAAAAATTAAAAACCTGAGGAAGAGATCTAGGAAATGCTATACAAAATAGAGATTAAAAGCAGCTTGCCTGGTGACATGCCATGGATGCTCAATATCTGTCAGGATCTGTTTCTGTGCTTTTGCTTACGAAAGTATTTGATAGATAAGCCCAGGAAACTCTTCCCTTGAATCAGCAATATTGTAAAAGTAATTGAACATCCTACAAGCAGATGTTTGGTGTGTTCTTGTATTTCACTGGTTCAATAACCTGATGTTATTAAAATTTCTTCCAACCTTCTTGCTATAGGCAGTACCTTATTTGATCAGTTATGAAAGATGGAGCAGACTGTTAGCTTACAGAGTTTTCTTCTGGTACAGAATTACATAGTAGGCTGATTCAGCCTGTATGTGAAAGCATAAGTAAAACTTTCTTTGGCTCCCTTCTCATTTTTCTATTTGCCTTCCCCATATTCTTTACCCAAGAATGTCATAGACTAGTAACATCCTGAGATTCCTTTTCACACTTACTTAGCAATAGTATTTATGACTTACCTCTGGTAGCATTCTGCCTATGTGAAGGTAAGCACTACATCTTGGGCTCAGATTAAACCTTCTTTTCCTCCATTTGCAGGATATCCTTGTACAGTTTCGGCTAACTACATTACAGATTTTTTCCACTACTCTTCTTCTGTAGCTTTTTCCACCTTCACTTCTAGAGATAGCTTAAATATCAAGATGAATGTCTGCTTTTACAATTCATTCCCTGGGGGGGGAAAAAAAAAAAGACATAAAAATTTGGTTTGACATGCACATTCTTGTAACTGTCTTGAATATTCTCAAGACACATCAGTGTATTTTCTTTCCATCTTTCATTTTTATCCTCCACATCATTAACCACCCCCTTTACACAGCTCTCTAAAGAGACAGTGTTGAACATCTCCCTGCTATGACTGGATGTCAGGATGTTCAGTGCACGTTCCCCAGAAGAAACAAAATTATGTCCAGACCCAGCTAACATTTTAAGACCAATAGACATTTAAGCAAATGCACTTAAATGATGGAAACTTTGTTTTTAATGATGGTCATAATATATACCCTGACTGATGGCATGGAGATGGGCTGGCCACTGCAAGAAGAAAAAGAAAAGCTCATCAGCGTGTTAGAATCTAGATTTACATCACAACAGACATTTTCATTACAGTTTATTATATGCCATAAACATAGAACTGTGTGATTCTTTCTGTTCCCAATAAAATCCTGTGAGAACCCAGTATGGGGCAGAGAATGGTCTCAATAAACAAGCTTCCATGGCAAAGAATAACCAACTCATTTGCAGAAAAAAAGGCTTCAGGAGGCATAGGTATGTTACAGAGATGACATACATTTTTGCTCTTGACTTTATTATCCCTAGCTTTCTTAAGTTGTGTTCCTTTTTACCTGTCTTTACCCCTGTTGATGCAGAATTTGCTTGCTATGGCCAACTAATCAATTCGGATAACAACCAGAATCATGCAACCAATTTAAAGGCTTATTTACTAGGAAGATTTCTCTCAGTAAAAACAATTAGAGCTGTTGCCATAAATCCATTGCTGGCAGATACCACTGCTTTGATGATATTCATTAACCACTGCAGTTCCATTCCTTCTTTGCTGGACAAGGTCCTTAGCAGGCCCTCTGTCACAGATAAACAAACTGTCTTTCTGCTATGCCAACAAGCAGAGTTGATTGGCAACATGAGTGCTTGGATGCACAGGCAAAAACTGAGCCTGACAGCGGGTCTGCGTCCTCCTTCCTGGTGCTTGCTGAGTGCTTTCTACCCCATTTCACATCTTTGGTGGGTAGCATTTTTCTTTTCTAATGAAACTGTAGCTGCCTAACAATTAGGTTTAAGCTAAACTAATCAACTATGTTGACTCTGTAGGCCATGAAGAGAAATAGGTCTGTAGCAAACAGATGCTTTCTTCAAGGGCTTCTCTCTCTCCTCTGTCAAACAGAGATGTTCAACTGTCATGAACTAGGCAACAGGCAATATTATGCCACCATATTTCTGCTTCCTAATTTTCCATTCAGGAAGACAGGAATTAAATTAAAAATACCGTATGTATAACTGTGATGTCTAGCATGTATAATATAGTGACAGAGCTGTATCATTATGTGATCTGGTGACAGCGTGTTATAGCTATTTTACAGAAAGCCAATATATATGGCTAAGGTAGCACAAATATTCATAAATGTCTATGCATAGCTGATTTTGCTTATGTTTTGATCTAGATGATAACACAAAGACAGCTCTGCATTCATTGATGGGACACATCCTTCCTCTTTTCCAAATTTTGCTGCTTAGTCTGTGACTAGAAAACTGTCAAAGACTCCCTGTACCAGAGAATACCCTGAAATTATGAGCCTAAGAACTACTTTTTCCTCTTCTTTATATTATTCCATTAATTCATCCTTTCCCCAGTTGTCCTCTTCTGCACTGGTTTTCTAAGTCTTTATGTTCTTTCCTCCCTCTTATTCCCTTTAGATTACCTGTCAATGTAAAATTGTAACAGCACTGTAACCATTTCTCATGCTTTTAATGACAGCTCATAATTGCTGACATAAAGGGGAAGCAAACCATGTGAAAATGTGTATGCATAAAATTGTCATAATGTCATATACAATGTTGAGATCACTAATGAGAAGGATGGGCCTCAGTTAAGATATCTAGATAGCAAATACAGAACAGCAGGAAGAGGCAGAATAGAAAAAATGAAATAGAATAGTGACTACGGAAAGCTAAATGAATGATAACAACTAAGCTATGTTAGAATCAGATGGAAAAACCCCATTCCCTTCAGATGGCACAGATAATATAGCAAATAACTTCAGGAAAAGCTGCCAATATATGACATTTGTGGCAGCTAACTGGTGCCATTCCACTACTATTCTGCAGGAGAAGTGGGGGTTCCCCAGACAGACACCGCCTTCTTCACTGTAATCACCGCCCCCTGAAAACAGATGTTGGGCTGCTTCTATGAACACAACCACAGCACCCCTTCCCAGAACAAGTTCCTGGGACCAGGCTTTGGTTGTCATGGGTCAGACAAGCTCATGAACTTGTTGGTTCACAATGATAAACTAATTTATTTTTGCTCTTCTGCTTCTCAGCCCATGTTATTTAACTTAGGCAAAACACCAAACATTTCAGAGGCCTCTGCTTACAGAGGAAAAGGTGCCTAACTTTGCCAAGCATCCTGGGGAATGCAGCAAGAGAGGGATATTATGAGAAATTTGGAGGTGTTTCATGGTTTGTTTACTCCTGGAGCAATGCCTACAGCTACTGCCTCCATCGGTATCTTTTAGCAACATACAATTGTTAACTGTTTAGTCAGAAACATCACAAAATCACAGGTGTAATATTGTTCATTATGGGGTTTATGATTGAATGGATGGAATCATAGTCCATCTCAGCTATAAAATATGGCTTCAAAAAGGCTAACTTTGCTAAGGACTTGACAGTTCTGTAAGGTAGTACCCTTCCCATCCACCACCCTCATAAAGGGGCTTTTAGACTGAAGAAGGCAAAAGCTGAAGCAATGAAGTTGAGAAGAATGCATATTTTTATATTCCTGTGAGAAAAATCTTGGCTGGGCTAATACTATATTTAAGTTTTAGCCATGATGTGCCAAATTCAAAAAAGGCCCAGTATCCAATACTTTCTTATCCCAAATCATCTGTTGTTGAGAAACTGGTCATGTCTCCTGAGGTTTTCAGATAAGTGGTTCTAATAACTGGATTTGCACTTGGCCAGCTGCTGTTTAAGCCTGAGTCCCCCAGTTACAGAGACCTGCCTGGTTTCCCCAAGGCAACTGCCTCATTAGGACATCCATGTTCATTTCTGCAGACCCCATCAGACTTTTCTCCTAGCACACGTTCCTCAGAAACACCAAGCTATTTCTATGTCAAACTAAATATTACTTAGAATGTATTAACCATGATTAGGATAACAGGGTGGGTGGCAACAAGAAATTGATAAACCACTTGTGATCTACTTTACAAACATCAAAAAGGGTGAGATTTGGGGGTCTTCTGTGTTAGCTGTCTCTTTTTTTCCCTTTTAAGGAAGGGTGAGTGTGGTGAGAAGAGAGAGAGGTGAACTGCTCCAAGTGTATTTCATAGTTCAGAGGAGACAAGGAAAAGACAGATCTGAAATCCCATATGCCTTTTTCATGGTAAAGGAGCTGTCATGCAAATCTACTTCAGTGGTCTGTTTGTGTGCATGTGTGGGACTGATCCCAGATTTCCACAGTCCCTTTCAGACTACCTTTTAAAACGACTCGCAGACAGCAGTGAAGCTTCACAGACAAATGATATCCTTTCACAGGCAGATGTGTGTCATGGCTGATCTGTTCTTATTGTAATTCTGTAATGCAAAAACATATAAAATACCAGTTTAATCTTAATCACAGCTTGCATTTCCCCTCTTTCTGCTCTGCCTCTGATGTCAGTAAATCAAGTTAGTACCTGATTAGTCCTGGGCTTCACTTACGAAACACAAACCAGTTCTCATCATGCAATATTTCCTTTATTATATTATCCTTTGAGGTACTAGGGCAGAAGAAAGCCATTTTCTTTCTGTGATGTGAATGAGATTGCCACAGCCATAAGGTTGCACTAGTGTATGGATAGGTTGATGGGACAGCTGGGTCAAAAACACCTTTGTCAATTAAGCTAAGGAATAAATGTTCCTTGTGCTGGGAATAGAAGCTACTACTAAGTTTTCAGGATGAGGAAATAACTGAGTTTCACAACTCCCTCTGCAATGTGTATCTCACCAGCTTTCCCTGTTACAGAACGCTCTGGTGAGTGCCTAAGGTATTTAGATGACTTTCAAACATACATTTCTTTGCTCCAGTGTTTTCCATACTTAGTGCCTATTCTCAGAAATATCCCATTAACATTCTTTTTGCTGTAAGTGCCCCTAGTGATTTGACTTTTGGGAATAGGCAGCTTACATAGCCTAAGATGTCAGTTAATTTTAGCAATGGCAAGACTACTGATGGCAGTCCTCCCCTCCCAAAAATATGGGTGACATTCTCATAAATCCAAATGTTAGAGGTTTGAAAAGGACGAAAGCTTCTCCCCCTGTTTCATGGAAACAAAAAAAGAGGTAATTTCAATATGAAAAAAGGCATCTGCATATATTTACTATGTAGTTCACTGGCCTGTATCTCTGTCAGCTTTATTAGTATCTTGGTCAAATGTTCTAATCTGGCATATTTTACTGCTCATGTCCTTTGTCTTCAAATACTGTTACTAAGTCCAGAATGCACTGCTGAGACAAAAATAACCTACTGCACATTTCAGAGCACAGCTTTCACTGTAGCCTGGATTATGTCAAGCAGAATTTCACCTGGGGGAGACAAGGAGGAAATAAGTAACCCCTTGTATCCCTGACCTCATTTGAGTTTCTAGCTCACTGGTGCTATCTTGTGATTATGGATATCGTTCCTACACAAAGTGGTGGGTCTAGAGGAAGTATCTACAGTGAGGCTGTGGCCCTGGAGAGAGATACACCTACCTACATCTTTGACCCCAGAACCTGAGTTGCAGAGTATAAACCATAAGCAGTCATCATGATGGTCATGGGGGCCTGCAGTGTGCGCTGCCTCCCTCCCACCCCCCATGACAGGATAGGCATAATAAACCTTGCTGGAGGGTGCTACTGCAAAGAAGGGAAGAAGAAAAGAGGAACCTTTTACCTTCCTTCAGTTACTCTGTGCTCGAAGGTCTACAGAAAAGATGTAGTTCACTGAGACCTGAGACTGAAGGAGCTTGGTCTTCTACAGGTTGCTGTCTTGAGGCTTGTTGATTTTGTTCTATAGAAAGATGTAAGTTTTGGCTGAAATTCTTCCTGGAGCTGGGACAGGTGTAAGCCCATGGGCATCTGCCCTGTGGGGTTCCCACTGCACTCACTATCAGGGTGTTAGCAACAACCTTCATGGTTTTCCTCCCTTATTGTCTTCCAGACCCCTGTCTATCTGGCAAGTTTGGGTGATATCACACACCTGGCTCAAACATTACTCTGGGGAGAGATAAACAAGTGCATAGCTCATAAGCACAATTTTTGTAGGACACACAGTCACCACATCAGCTGGAAAATTATTCTAATAGAAATTTTTCAGATGCGGAAGTCTGAACAAAATAAAACACCTCCTGCCTAGAAGTGACCTTTTTGTTATTCTGTCTGGAAAACTGTGCAGGAAGTCACATGTATCATTGCTCAGTGCCTCCCTGTCTGCCTTGTCCAGCCCCAGACAAGTATTCCCAGAGCTGGCTGAGCCATTCAGTCCTTCTTGGCAAACTCCAAACTGGGAGTAGCACCCTGTTCCACTCTAATTAGCATAAGCCTTGCTTCAGCTCTCCAAGAGTCTCAAACAGTCAGGCCTGGAAAGAAAAATCATCTAGACACACCTATTGGTGTTGTTTTTTATGACACTGAGTTCAAGAGGGGATGCTGAACACACATTAGAGAGTTTTGCTTTATCCCATACAATGAAGAAATGTGCAAGGCTGGGCATGCGGGGAGAAGGAAGGATAAATCTCTCCTTGCAAAGTCTGTCACAGCTAACTTGCTAGCCCATTACTGCATTTTCAGACTGGGCTGCTCCCATTGACTTCACTGGTGCATTGGCTGAAAAAGGGTAGCTCTTTTCCCAGTTTTAGGATTCAGTGGAAACCAGTGATTCTCAGTGAGCCTAGGTATTTCACAGTTCAACAAAGAAAGGGCTGACAGTACATCTTATGCTGTTGGAGGTAGAGAGGAGAGAGACACTTGTTTTGTAAAGAGTTCAGAACATAGTAAGTAGCTAGTATTAAATTTTTATTTTTATCTTTTAGGTCTCCTTTAAGATCACCCATTGTTGAGCAGAGCTCTCATTAAAGCAAGACACAAAAGTGCAAGCTCTGGACAGAGTGATAACACTAAAAGTAGATTTTTGCAGCTTTTGTTAAATTTCACTGTATTCTTAAGCTGTCTATATTGCTGATAACTAGGGACTGCTTTGTGCTGNAGCTGTACTTTTTGTATGCTTCTCTATATTTCAAACACTGATCATTAAAATGACAAATGCTTATTTTCCTGAAGAATTTAAATCTCAAAGGAAGCATAGGAGGACTTTCTCCCCTACCCTAATGCTCTCTTTTTTGAGATACCAGAGGTTATTTCTGGTGACTGGAAGAGCCTAGGACACTGCCAGTTCTGAGACAAATCAAGCTTTGATGCATTACAGCCATGTCCTCAAAGTACTGGGGCATCTGAAAGGATCAGCCTTTGGAGGAAAAACAGTCCTATAATACTAGGTACTGGGTGCCCAAGTTTGGCTCTGATTTACAGTTCTGTTGTAAAATTGTAAACCCCAAAGCATTCAGGAGATATAAAAACAGATCTGTTAGAGCACTAAGGATCAGTGATGCAATGAAATACATTAATATACTCATGTGACTGTCCCCTTATTTGCCATCGTGCCTCTCAGGGCTCCGTCCAGCTGAAGTGCAGGCCTTGCCAAAAACATCTTACACATAATGAAATGAAGACCAGAAAGGTTAGGCATCAGCCTCAGTCTCTGCTGGGGGAGACATCCAAAGAGAAATTCACAGAGCCATTTCTTTGTGGTTTGCTGCCTCTTAGGAGGGTTTTGTTGTCTGTGCCTTACATCTTGCTGACTCCCTTATTCTCCCAAATTCTCCCAAATTCTGACTCCCTTCTTTCTCTTCTAGCTACATCCTTTTTTCTTTCCTGTGGCTTTACTACCTCTCCCCTGGGTGACAGCTCTCACTAGTGAGGACTAGTTTGACCTGACAGAACTCTTCACTGTTTCTTGCCCCATAAAAACACACGATTTCTTTAAAATCAGCCTCCACAGTTACTACTGATCTACTAATCTATCTAATCATTTTGACTCTTAGAGCAATTTCTTCTGATCCTAGACTGTATCACCATCATAGCTGAAAATGTCAGCCTTGACATTAAGAGAAATTTTTGGGTGTGCTAAGCTAATTTAATCAAGCTACCACAACTCACTTTCTTCCTTTTCATTTATATAGTCAAACAGAGCACTGATGGTTACTCTAAAACTCCCCAATATTACAGCAGATTGAGAAGTGATGAGCAAAAAATATGGCAATCAGATCTCTTATGATTTATGGGTTGAGCCTAACTTCAAGTCATAGAATAGAGTTATAGGTGACACAGTTTCCCTTTAGTCCAGGTACGGTCCAGCCTGTGGGACAGATTTCCTTGTGTGCATCAAACAGAGGGGAAGTCACGTGACTATGTGACCACTGAGACTTGGTATAAAGTTACTATAGTAAATATCAAGTTTCTCTGTGATTGCCATTACGGTACACTATTGCAAACTGCAGTAGAATGGATAGATATGCAGAGACTCTAAAGCCTTGCATGGTTTACTGGTCGATTTTTCTTTTTGAAAATTTCTCAAAACCTCCCCTTATAAAAATATATATATATACTGTATGATTTGAAATAAAATGTCTCAGTCAGAAACTCAACTCAATAACATCTTAAGTACTCTTCTCTCACCCGTTCACCCTACTAGATTAGTAGCTTCCTGTGGTACTAGGAATCACTTCACTGACACTACTGTTATTCCTGGGCACAACTCCTACAGTGATATCTGTGACTTTGCAAAACCAAGAGATGGAACAACCAACAAATTTCATCACGCTTCCAACAAGATGAATAGCTGAACATAAGTTACTTCTCCTCATACGCTACATTTGAACATTCTTTCAATTCCTGCTACAATGTGAAAATAATAATGAAAAAAAAACCTCATTTGATAAAAGATTTGCTTACCCAATTCCACTGATTTACTTACACCTTTAACTGTGCACATGAAAATTCATTGGCATGTTGCTTTCTTTTTCTAAGATTTATACAGGCAAGACAATTCATATTAGAAAGCGACATCCATCACAATGAACTTTAAATTCTTGCTGTTCAGTGCTGAATTTGGATTCCTTCTCATTATAAGCTGTTGGAAGGAAAAGAGAAGCAAGAGAACAAATACCAAGGGCCAATTTTTCCAGCAGAACTCCAAATGTCACAACTACTATGTGTTAGTGTGTACATTTACATGACAGTAAACATGTATTTACATGAACAAAATATACACTCCTATACACTCTTCTGCAAACATGGAATGTCCCATTATCTGCACAAACACAAACACACTCAAATACCCTGAAAATATTTTTGCAGAATGACTCAAGGTTGCCTTGACAAGGTAAACAGAATTGTAAAGATTGTTCTGATATTCCCATTCAATGAAACTTTTCTAAACACAGAAAAATCACCTGCCCTCCTTAGGTATGAAAGCCAGCAAGTCTGAAGTTGCAACTTGTAGTCATTTCTTAATGATCAAAGAATCACAATTTGTAACAGATCATTTCTTCCCCCCCCCCCCCCCTTTTTTTTTCTTTAAATGTGTTTATCTCACCGCCACCAAAGAGTATTGTACTACTTTCAAAAAATAAATAAATAAATAAAAATAAAAATAAAAACCTACAACAAATTACTTCTGGGAGGAGAACAAGCATAAGTAATTTGAGCCCAAATGGTAATTTTGCCAGAAAGTTTTATGCAGCTGAATGGAAGGTGTTATCATGAGAGTGTTTTCTCAGTCATAACTATAATGCAATGTTATAATGAATGTTAAAAGTCAATCCTTCATTACCTAGCAAACATCAGAAGGAAAATAGAAACCCAGTAGGTGATCTGGATTTAAGACACAATGACAATATATTTCCATCAGCCCAATTTAGTTTTCTTTTACTATCACATCATTACCTTCCGAATGCAAATCTTGAGTGTGTCTCAACAGCCACTTTTTGGGAATATTTGGAAGTGCATTAGAAGACATCTAGCCATTTCTATCTGTTACAGTAAGGAGCATTAATCAGTAATCCTTATATGAAAGTATCTGATGATAGTGTACTTAGAGTCTTCTTCCTAAGAGACAAAAGGAGGAAAATGACTACCATGTTCTTAGGAATGTGCAGAGAGCCACAACGGTCTTTTTATAATTCATAACCACATAATGGAAGGCAGCAAGTAAAGAAACAAAGTATTTTATTTATCAAGTAGAAAGAGCATTACTTTCCAGAAAACTATTTTAATTTCGTTCATTACCAGAGAGAGAAACTTATGCTCTTCTGCTTTTTTATTTCCTATAGGCTAGTCCATTTTTGTGGACCACTTTATATACACTAAGGACACGGCCAAATATTGCTTTTTAGATTTGATCCATGGAGGAGAAACACTCTCCTTTAGAACTGATATGGGAGAGGGAATAAGATAGCAATTACCTCCTCATTAACATTGTCTCATGTGGCACACACCACCAGTACAATGGCCAGGGCAATGAGAAGCCCCACATTGCCATCAGTTACACTCAGGTCTGAGCTACCACTGGCCTCCTAGAAGTTGAAAGTGCCCAGAAACCAAGGGAGAACTGCCCTGACAGGTCTCATGGCCAAAGACCTGCCCTTACAAAAGACTTCCTGTAGGCTTGCTCATTGCTACTGCCCTATAAATTTCAAACTTTAACCCTAGAAGAAATTGCCAAATTTTAGTACCTTTGAGAAGGACTTGTTTGTAATACAGAGAATAAAAATAGAGAAAAAACTGTAAAATACTGGAAAAAAATATTCTTTCAAAACTGCCCAACTATTTTTCTAATATAGCTATGTTTAAACCATGGCCTGATTAATGAGAGATTAGTATATATACTTTTATACTCTGCTGTTCATGACCAAGACAATCAGGGTAAACATCAGGGAATCTAATAAACTACAACACTGAAATCCCAAAGTTACCTTCCTGTTTCCATCACAAGAAGTGATGGAAACACATGGAAACAACAGTTCAATTCCCAGTAGCAGTCAACAGAGCAACTCAAATGTTTGGCATTATAAGAAAAGGAATGGAGAGTGAAATGGAACATTATTCTGTGACTGTACAAATCTATGGTTTGCCCACAATTTGAATATAGTGTGCATTTCTGGCCCCCTCACCTCTGAAAAGATACTTCAGACTTTGAGAAGGTATACAGAAAGGCAACAAGAATAATCGAGGGTATGAAAGGTTTGCCATGTTAAGGAAAATTTAACAGCCTAAGACACCACAGTGTGGAAAAGGGATAACTGGGCGTGATGTGACATATATTTACAAAATGTGTGCCATAGATGGATAAGGATTGATTGTTCAGTGTCTCTTAGTACAGGAAATGGAGGGCAGCAAATAAAGATAACATGAGCCAGGTCCAACACAAACAAAATAATTTGATTATTCACAGTATTGATTATGCACAGTAGAGTGTGCAACTTATTGTTTAATTATTTGTGGGGGTGGAGGGAGGGTGCTAAAAAATTATGTGGGTTCAAAGTGAGACTGCACAAGTGCATGGAAGAGAAATATAGTGAGAATAGCTAAATACACTAAAACAAACAAACAAACAAACAAACAACAACAACAACAACAAAAAACCATCCAAGCCAGGAAGTCCCTGAACTGGAAAAAGTTGGAACTCAAGAGAGATTTAAGAGGAAGTGTCATGTGCTTGCCATTTCTTATGCGGAAGCATCTTTTAGGCATCTTTTCATAGACACTTTCATAGCAGGATACTTGGATTAGATGGATAGTTGTTCTGACCCAGCACATATTCTCTTTTGTCTCGTGGAGTTAGCAGATGGATTCTAAGCTTTAAGTGAAGCCCCTTTGAAATGCACAGTCCCAAACAGGCACTTGCTGTTCAGTCTGGCTCTCCAGGGAATAAGCCATCCACCATACCAACAGCTTTCCTTTACTCCAAGTACAGTTGAGAGAGATTCTGAACTTCTTTCAACACAAGCTTTCAGTGCTGGAGAATGAGGTTTTCTTGTGGAAATCAATTGTATTTCACTGAACGTCAGGCCAAAGGTGTCTTATTCACCTCTTCCTCAATAAAATTTATTTCTGGTAGCCACAGTAGAGATCTGGGCACCTCAAATACAGAATTACAGTAAATGGCTCAGGTGGAGAGGAATTTTTTTGGAGCTATTCCAGAGTGATTCAGCTCTCCCTGAATGTCTTGAGACTAGATAAACATCTCAGCATTACCTTGGACAGGAAAAGAAGTGGGGGCAAGGAGGCAAAGACACAGAATGCTAAATCTGCAGAATAGACCAGCAGGAGAAACACAAAACAACAGCAATATGCAGCAGGGTGGCTAGCAGAAACAACCAGTGATAACATAGGAAAGGACTGTGAAAGCTTAATCCATTTTCAAGGGCCTTCAATAACGATTCTCACGTTGATATAGAACCAGAGTCCAATACTCTTACTCATGTTTAATAGCATCTGTTCTGTCAGATACTATTTGGAAGATACCTCCCAGAAATCACTGAGGCACCCGAGCTGATATGCTATTAGCATGAGTTAGAGATATGGCTCTCAACAAACTAACACAGGCCATAAATTATCTCTGTGCTGAAGCCAGTCTAACAGAACTGAAAACTATCTATAGACATTCATTCTTCTGAAATAAAACTTGTGTTTGGGTAAATTTTTTTGCTTAAATACCAAGTTTTATTTCTTCAAAGAGCTTACAGTCTTCCAAATTCAGAATAAGGAAGTGTGGTTTTTTTTGTTGTTGTTGTTTTGTTTGTTTGTTTAAGGGTAACTTGAGTTAGAGGTGATGGGGGGTATCAGAAGAAGTGAATATAATGAAACCTACAAGACTTCTGTGGCTTTAATGACTAGCCAAATTTTGCTGAAGGACTCTTGCTCCCGTTCTATAGTCAGCTCTACCTTGCATGGTAGTGTTTCTAGCATACTAGCAGTGGTGTCCTGAGGCTTCTGAGCACAGATCTCTCAGCTCTTGAACTTTGATCCTTTTCTCCTATGGACATCTGGAATGTCTTTCTTAGGAAAATGTTCTAATAACATAATGGCAAATTCAGTGGTGATGAGACTGGGATTCCTGGAAAATGCAATACATTTCCAAGATCTCTGATAGATATGCAGCAGTAAATTAAAATCCAGTATCTAAAATAGTACCTTTTTTCAGTTTTCTGTCCTGCCTCTCTCATGGAAGTTGCCAACTTAATAGGAGCAATCTTGTTTATGAAATAACTCCTGAACCACTACAGTTTTCAGTGCAGCTAACGTAAAACTGAACTAATTTTACCTACTTTCTTGCCTCCTTTGCCAGTCTTTCTTTTTTTCCTAATATTACACCATCTTGAGTTCTGCCAAAGGAAACCTTATAGATGGAAATGTTGTCTTATGATTAAGGGTTGGCTGTAGCTTTTGAAGGTGAGGTTAGGAGTATGAGTGAGGTATGAGGGCAGAAAATGCCAAAGGAAACGATACTTTTCACTGATATCTGGGTTTATCCTTACCTCATTGTGAGAGGCTTTGATACCACTACTGCTGTTTGCCTTTGGCTTTAATGTTTGCTTTTCTAAGTCCTCAGAAGTGGTGCTAATCCATGATGAGACCTAAAAAAAAATGTGAGACAAAGTACAGGTTGCTGCTGAAACAGGCTACCATGTGAAGGAGCAGCTAATACAACAGAAGGTCTTGCTGCCATGCAGAGGGACCTGACATGCTGGAGATACTGGCTGTCAGGAACCTCATGAAGATCAACACAGGAAAATGCAAAGTCCTGCCCCTGGGGAGGAACAACACCAGGCACCACTACATACTAGGAGACACCAGTTGGAAAGCAGCCTGGCAGAAAAGGACCTAGGGGTCCTGGTGGACACCAAGTTGAACATGAGTCAGGAGTGTGCCCTTGTTGATAAGAAGGCTAACAGAAGGCTCTGTGAATCTGGGATACTCAAGTATCCAGGAAAGGAAGAGCAGGGCTTAATAACATCTTCATAAACTACATTAACACCATGAATCCCAAGTGAATCTGATGCATTTCTTGCTATTAACCTCTAAACTTCAATGTCTATTATCCTTTACACAACAGACTCTTCAGTATATTAATCACTAGCATTTCTATTTTATATTAGCAGGTCAAGTGAAAGGGCACATGAAGTGCTCAGCATATCCTGTTTATAGAATTTTAGCACTGAATATCATTAGGATGCAGTGGATAACTGAGGCATCCAGACTCTGCTCAGGCTTAAGCCATCTGTGCAAGAACAATACTAATTTTTAGTGACAAAGGCAACCATGAAAAGAAAAACCTGCCCATATGCTGTTTAATATGGATGTATCACACATGGCAATCTCTGCCCCAGGTGTATCTGAGCTGTTAGAGAAAACTGTGTGTTTCTGATTAACAGATCATTTTTCTCTTAATTACTACCATGTACTTTTTGGAAAATCACTTCAGAGACCATTTGAGGAAATACAAAGGCAAGACTGAGAAAGTCAACACTGGTTACCCATTCACATAGTGTTTCTTCTATGTTCCTGCTACTGGAGTTGTAGATATTTGAGGCATTGCTTGCAAAAATAATGCTACAGCAGCACAGCTGACTTTACTGGCTAAAGCCCTAAAAGCACATACGCTTGTGCGAGCTGTGGAAGGTAGTACTTCTAGGAAAGTAAATATGCTGCACCAGCTTCTGAATGGGAAGAAAGGGCAGAGCCTTTTAGATAATCTATTACAATTTTCTTCTTAGACAAAACACAGACAAAAAAAGCAGCCAGCATGGATGGAAAGATAGCCAGAGAGCTAAGTCAGTTGATCCATGAGATGGTCTTTAAAACCTGCCCAGAGGTCACTGGCCTCTTCTGTTACAAACCCATTTCTTAACCGGCCTCTGTCCTCAGGTTGTGCTAGGATGAGAGAGCATGAGTTCTGCCTTCTTTTCGTACTCTCAGTAAGAGCTTCTCAACAAGGCATGCACAAGCCCTCCTTGGGGTGTGGGGGGAGAGCCAATCACCAGCATGCAACTACAACAAAGGGACTGATCCTGTCACTTCTCAGCATCAAAGTCCCTCCTTAGCTTCAGATGGTGAAATACGGTAGGAAAGCTGGAAGGAGAGGGATGTTTCCCTTGAGAAAAAGGCTTGATGTTCAAACAGAATTAATGCTAACACCTTCCTCTTCACAAACAGTTCTCAGAAAATGTGATATAATATTTTTGAGAAAGGGAGGAAAGATCTTAAGGATTTCATTTAGAACTTATATGTATGCATCTTCTGTGCATTATACAGCCAGTCACTAATGCTAGTCTCTTTACAATCTCTACACACAAAGTCTGTGTTATCCCCATCTCCTTATCACTGCTTGAAGTAACAGTTTCACCCATGTTGTTACAAGTGAAAGTGAGGTGACCAAAGAAGAATTACACAGTTAAACATAACAAAGCCTATCTCAATCCAAACACATACAGGATATCTTTTTTCTCAAGTTTTGGTTTGCATAGTCTGGTGAATAATCAAAGAGGGAAAGAAGGACAAGGGGAAGAAAGAAAAAGACAGGATGGTTCATACTTCAATTTGAAATCTCTCCTGGATGGACTGTTATTGGGGCCTCTGCAGTGTTTACAGAGAGAGCTACATAGACCATACATAGGTCCTACAGAGAGTTTCTTTCCCCAGGACCTGTGAAGGCTGACATTGCCAACAAGAAGGAGGTGGTGAAGCTTTGTCAGGACAGCCCTTTCAGTGGAAGGCAGACAGGCAGCGCTGCAACCCACTCAAATGCCTAGAGACTGGGCTAGGATGAGGAGCTTAGTGACCACGCCAAGCCAAATGGAAGAATGAGAAACAGCACAGAGACGAGAGCAGACCAGGAGCTACACAATGACAATACAAGAGCATCAGAAGGTAATCAGCCTCATAGAAGCTGCAAGAGAATCTACCTGAGTGACCCCTCTCATCTCTGCAAGGGTTGTGACAAAGAGAAGTAAGAGCATTAATATTTCTCATAACCCTGAAAAGACACAAACTGAGCTGAAGTGTGTAGCCAAGGATAGCTTCTGGGTCATCATTTAGCTTCTTGGTCATGTATTATTGATAGTCCCTTTATTTTTCATAATCTATGTTCAGTTCTCTTTTCCTTTTTTTCTTTTTTTTTCTTATAGTCTTATTGCATATACAGATTTAGTGCTTTTAAGGTTCCTAGACTGTGGCCTCTGATGAGAAATTAATTATTATATCCAGTCCTTGGTAGGCCTGAACACCAAAGAGGTCAGTGTCACGGGCACTCTGGCACCCTTTAGGATAGCAGTTGAGTATCTCAGAATTTTCCCACCAGGGAGGGAAATACATTCATTTCTGTTTTGCAGGGGCACAGACAGACCCATGAGATCACAGAAGTAAGCTGAAAATCGATAACTTAATTTGACTGTCCCAGATCCCAGGTCAACACCCTCACTTGGTCTTGCTTGCTTTGATTTTGGATGCTTTAGATTAAACCTGTTACCTACCTTCTCTCTTATCCTGAGCCTTGGTTCCTTCAGAAGCCAAACAACAGTATCTAAAACACAGGAGCTGTGTCCTGAAGTTGTTCATAGTCTTTGCTTTTGTGACAGGACCCAAGCTGTCTGGGACTTTGAGGTGGATCTGTCAGTATTTTCCTCAGCATAAAGATATCTCAAGCGCCAAAATGGGTTCATTTTCAACTCTGTGTTCTAATGGAACAAAGCTACTTTTCAAACAGAGAAAACTCAGACAGGTCTACTAGATGAGATGGATTAAAATAAAATGAACAGAAAATAAATATCCCCCATTCCCTGCCACTTACTTCATTCTTGCAGAACAGATCTTTTCTTCCAGGCTTGCTCTCGGTCCAGCAACTGTCAGCAACTTCCCAGATTGCCACAGGTTTATCAGTCCTCTCTGGACTGGTGCCTGGAAACTCAGGCAAGTGGTTTTTTCATCACATGGCATATCTGCTCTTTGCTCTTTTCAGCATTCTGCCCTCTCCCTCACAGGATAGTTCTCCTTGCCTTCCTCATTCAACAGTTTTCCTCAGGCAGAGCCCATGAGGAAGCACTCAGGAGAAGCATAACCCCTTCCTCCTTCCCTCCCTCTCTTTTTTCCTCCCTGATGCAGCAGTCAGGCAAGTACCCCTGCAGCCTACCACCTAGTTACAGCTTTTTAACAGGCTGTGTTGGGCTGTACTAATGTATTGTGATAACCAATATCTACACAGGTGTTGGTGGTCAGGTGCACGAGAAGGCCCTATTCCCTTTCACAGCTTTGGGCAGCCTGCTTTTCACCCAGACATCACTATTTCTGTGCACGCCAGGTCAAGGCCCCATTCAGCTCATCTTTTGACACAGCAGTCCTGGGTGCTTTGTTTGTTGTTGTTTGGTGGAAAGCATGGCCAAAGCATCCATTTCTTGTGCTGATGCTGAGTAATTTACTTCTAGAGATTCTCTGTGCTGGTCACAGGAGAGCATTAGACTGGAAGGTCAGGCCATAGGCAAGGTTGTGTATATGCAGCATAAGTGTTTGTGTTTATGTGTATTTTGGGTGCTGTTTGATTTCTTTGAAATGGTTTTCACAACCTTCCTTTTTAATACCTCAATGGATAAAAGCCAATACAATACATATGAAGAAGAAATGCAATAAAAGGCTTTCCTTGTTTTCACTTTTTTTTTCTGAACCTGTTCCTTCTCCCTTGCAAGACAAAAAAAAAAAAAAAAAAAAAAGAAAAAAGAAAAACCTCACGTTTTAAAACAAAATGTCACAGGGCAGTTTTTATAGTAATTACATCTTGTTGTGTGCTTGCAGGTAACCCATTTTGCTTTAAAAGCTCTCTGCAAACTCCCCATTCATCCCTTATGTACAGAGAATGCCAGTGCCAGCACTAATACATTGGTCTGCAGTCAAAGGGCATGTATGTTCAGATCAGTCCAGGAGTGTAAAATTACATTGGGTTTTGGGTCAAGCTCCATGAGGTAGCTCCAAAAGAGCTGGAAAATATCCACATTTTCACTGGAAGCTTTGGCATCCCCTTACAGTGTTTCTTTCAGCCTGCCCTGCTGTTTCTCAGAAACAGGAGCTTGTATGAGAGCACAGATGTGTTCAGCAAGCCCTAGCTTTAGACCTTCCCAAGAATTTCTCATCTCTAGACAAGTGATCATTCTCTAAGATCAAAAAAAAAAAAAAAAAAAAAAAAAAAAAAAAAAAAAAAAAACNAAAAAAAAAAAAGAGAAGAAAATTGACTTCTGAAGTCATAAAAAAGGGATAATCCTTCAGAATATTCACCTAATTCTGCTTCCCTGGGCCTGATCTCTCCAGAATTGAAGAACTAACTCTTTGTAGGTTTGTAGCTCTGAGCTGAAGCTCTTTGAAATCAAGACAAACATTTCTATCAATTTATCTGAACTTTAAAACCTCCTTCCACTCTTTTCCCCAATACTTTGGCTGAATGGAATCAGGGTGACAAGGCCTTGTTTAAGTCCTAGAATCCCCAGAAGGCTTATATGTCACATATTTTGGATGCATTGTCTGGTATAAAAGAACTAAAGGTGAGAGCTACAGTGTTCCATGTCTTAACTTTGTTCTGGGATCATAAAAGGGTGTGTGTGGTATGCCCTAGTAACATCTTTGTCCCCAAGTCATCTTGTGTTTTTCATTGTAGTTTCTTCCCAGAGATGTAAATATTCAAGGGTTCTATCTACTCCAGAAATCACAATCATCTCACTGTTACTTTGTGCTACATCCTTACCCATTAACAGCGTCCTTCAGCAATCTCTGGGCCTACATGAAAACCACAAGCTCTTTGAGGCAGGAGCTGTCTCTCTTCTAAAGCACTTCTCTTATGAAGCAAACAAAAAATGTTTGCTTTTGGTCTAGATCCAGGTCTCCTCTATGCAAAAGGCTAAAGTCCGAACAGCAGTAAGATAAAAAATTAAGTCTTGCTCTATTATAGGAAAGAATTCAAAGTTGTCATTTCAGCTAAATGAAGTCTGAAAATGTGTCCTAAAAATAGAGAAATAAATGCAATTGTTGTACTGCATGCCCCAGAACGATACTTTGAATGCCAGCTGAGCTGTATACATACATGCATACTTGCTGTACTTCCATGTAAAGATTTAAAGAGGCATTTGGACATACAGTAAGGCCTTGGAACTATAACAGATTCAATAGTCATAGTAGATTCAATTTTCATAGTTTATCAGATCGCTTTGTCTCACAGACTTCACTGTAAGTGATTGTGGGAATGGTTAAGGGAAAAAAAAAAAATCTTAGTCATACAAAATGAGAAGTTAACCGCGTAAAATTATATTTAAAGCAGCTGACTCAGCTTTAGCTATTGCAAAAATACAAACAAAACATCATTCTGTCACTTACTGAATGCTAATTCATCAAATGCACATAAACCTGTAAAGTGGAAACAAATGCGAACCAATGTAATGGTTTCTAGATTTAAAGAGGTAGAAATAACCAGAAACCTGGACAAGTCTGGCTTAAACACAAGCCAGTGCTCGGGCGCAAGTTGGATCAGCAAATCCTAACATGTCTGCTAGTCTAATTACAGAGCTCTCTGTTATGTTCATTTGTCTATGTTGATTTTTTGCCATTTCTTTTCTCACCAGGATTTTTGGAGCCATCAGATTTCCACTTTCTGCATATCACTTATCTTTTGCATATCACTTATCTTTTTGAAAGAATTCCTTCTCTTTTTCATGTTCCATTTTAAATCAAGTCCCACCTACAGCACATTTTGATATTTCTGAGCTGTCACTTCTACCTATGATTCATTTTTGCATGTTTTGTCATTCCTAATTTTGCAGTTTCTAGAAGTGGCTGAGGAAGATGGCAGGTGATAGAAAGATCTACAGGAGAGAAGGAAGAAAACATCTTGTATTTCTCAGTGAGCTAAATTGCAGGCTGTGACATTTTCAACAGTCCATATGGAGGTGATCAAACTGCCTCTAAAGGACAGCAAATGCTTCCCCACAGAGATTGGAATATGCATATATAAGACACTTCAATCACTTTTCTTCTATTGCCTGGCATTTCTGCTTAGATAGTGATTTCTTTGACTTGAGGATATTTTAGTCCTTCAAGGCAGACCAGGAAAGTTGAATCATTGGACTGATGGAAGTGGTGTATACTCCATGCTGAAATGGCCTGAGTTACAGTGGAACTCTGCTGAATACTTTTTTATTGATGTAAAGCTTTAAATAAAGATCAGTTCATAGAAACAGATCGATCTTGTGGATTAATGTCTCCTTAGCTAGAACAACCGACCAAGTAATTTTCAAAAATAATTTCTGAGTTGAAATCAGGTAAGAAAACTCAAATCTCCAAGATCCAAAGACTAGAACATGAAAATAATATACTTCAGACATTGTGAATCATCTGGAAATTTTGCAATAGCTCTGCTGTATTTGTACAACATTGAGATGTTGTACGCATTATGCATTGAGTCCATCATCTTTTCTTTTTGTTTGTTTGTTTAAACTGAGGGGTCTCAAATCAATATTTTATCCGTTTGCATTGTCATACTGAAATGTACACTATTTCCTTTCTTTCATCTCCAGATTGATAGGACATTATGAAGAGCCAGTCAAACTAGATATTTGTTCAAATTCATGAGTCTCAACTCATTAGCTAGTCTCACAGTAATCTCATTTTGATTTTCAGATACAAGCTCTAATGATAATTGCTTAAACTTTGCATTGCTTTCTTCACTGTCAGTTATTATATACCTTCTCTTTTTGACACATCTTGGAACTATTTCAATATGAAGTGTAGGCAGGGGTGTCATTAGCAATTTGACATATATACACGTGATACTTTTTCTGCGTCCTGGTCTGTACTATCCTAGCATAATTAATCAGACTTGGCTTCTCTCTGCAGTAAGAAACATATAGGGATTGCTAGCATCTAGAATGCACTAATAGATACCAGTTTCTTTTCAGGACTATTCCCATTGAAGTTAATGGGAACAATTTGTTCTCAGCATTTCTGAAAGTCAGTCTGCTCATATCTTTCTTTCTTAGCATAAAACCTTAAAAGCAAAAGCAGTTAAGAGATATATACAGTGAACACCATGATATAAAGGGTTATATCTGCATGTACGCTCCCACTTAGCCTACATCTCTGGGGAAGCAGCCCTAACTCCAATGTTGTGACACATGGGGCAGTTCCACTCATTTGAAAAAAAATACTGCCTGGAGGTCCTTGAGACAGAACCACCTCCAGGACTAGAAAAGGAAGAGAAAGATCAAAGCTGTGCTGCTCCTATACTACGGAGACCTGCTCAGAGATGTAGTTTATTAGCCCAAGTGCCGTGCAGTACTGACATGATTATATTGTTTCCAGCACCTGGATTTTCTACACAGTGCTCCTTTGTGTGGATGTGGTATTTTTAGGGTCTCACACACTTATACACACGTCTGTGTGTTTGTTTTGTCAGACACTTTCCCTGGAAAGCAGTTCTTCAGACATGTAGAAATGGGAGATGATAGTTAATTGGCAATGCCAGCAAGCTATTCATGTGTTAGAAACCAGACTCCCACCCATGGTCAAATGCTAGTGTGTTTCATCCAGACCAGGATGCCACAGAGACCTCTAATGAATAAAGTAGAAATAAATACATCTCACATAGTCATGAAACATTTGAAAAAGGAGCTTTTGAATGCCAACATAGGTGCTGTTTTTGAGGTGAATTATTCAGCCTGAGACCTACTACAAAACTGAAGCAGGTGAACTATTTTTTTCTGCACATCAGCACACTGTAGTAGAATGAACTTTTTATTTCCTAAGAATTGCACAAAAGTATTCCAAACCCATTAAGGTAAAGGCCTACCTGATACAGTGGCAGACAGTTGTCAAAGACATTCGGGTCCCAAGGACTGAAATGGAATGAGATGAATAAACTCCTCAAATGGAGAGAATATGTCTAGGAAAAAACATGCAGGAGAAGAACTTTAGAAAAACCTCAGCATGTCACTTCTAGAGAAGTAATACAGACATTAAAGGATCACAGATTTCTCTATAGAAATAAGGACCTTGAAACTTTCAGAAAGTTGGGTCAAAGCCCTTTTCTGCTTGTATACAAAAGATGTATCCATAAAGTCATCTAAGGATGCTGATTTTAGGTGTTAAGATTAAAGGCAGAAGACATCATATTACTGAATGCTGCAGTGCCCACAATTACATTAAAGGTTGCTTTATTTTCAAACTACAGCAAGTTCATAATAGTACCTTTCAACCATAATGTTCTTCCTCTTTTTTGTTTTTTTGTTTTTTTGTTTGTAAATGCCAGTCATCCAGTAAAACTAGATCAAGCATGTTCACTTCTGTCCTTGTGGCTGTTTTTCATGGCTGGGCTTTCATTCCATGCTTAATGCCTCGGCCAGGAATCATCAAACCTGCCTAAACCATCAAACAGCTCTCATGCCAAAAAGCCCAGTGATGTAAAATATAGAAAATGAACATGGGCTGTGGGTTCAAGACCAAATATGCATTGGATTGGTTCAGAAGCCTGCTCTTTATCAGCAGGACTCTTTTGAGATTAATGACTAACGGAGAGCTAGTGGAACAGTGGGACAACGTAGTGTAGGAAGCGCACACCTTGTCCTCTGTTTATATACTTCATTTAAGCTCTGTTCATTTTGTCACAGAATGCCAGTTACTGGAGATTATTCTCCATTATATTCAGTTTATTTTCCAGGAAAACCTCATTCAGTTCCATTGAGGAACTGCAGAAATTATTTCTGGGAAAAAAGTCTGGTTTGTCTTTTCTTCAAAGACTGTGTCAACAGACATGTGCATGATTCAGAAACACTGTTTGAAAAGAAACAAAGCAAAATCCAAACCCATTTTCCAAGGTTTTGATGTGAAGGATCCTGACAACAGAGTAACAGTACAGATTTAAAAGCTTTTTGCCTTTTCCTTGTCAGTGAAATGCCAAGTTAGGGCATGAAACACCTGCTGGAAATCTCTGGAGAGCTACCTATGTAAAGATGATATTTGAAACACAGTTTCTCTAGCAGTCAGTCTATCTTTGTCAGTAACATAGCCTTTTCTCTTTATTTCCACTTTATACTGCATCTGCCTGCCTCACAGGTTCCTTTGGACTTCCGCTCCTTTCTTCCCATCTGCCCTGCACTGGCTGCTCTTTAAATAACCACGGCTGTTATTTGGTGACTTTTAGCAGAGAGAGCTGAGCATAATTGGCAATATATTTCCCAGTAAATTCATTAGGCAAGGGGAATACATTTTTTCTATTACATCAGCCCTTACACACAGGACCATCATTTCATTTTCCATTTCAAATTTAAATCTACTCAAAACTTTCCATATCATATTACATTAGACCCCGTCATTCTCTGTTACTTATAAATGGCAGGAGGCAATTCTGAGTAGCAGGCTAATGGCCTAATTTATAGATGTGCCAGGGCAGCTGGAAATCAGGTTTCTTCCATGAACATTATATGGGAGTACTTTCTATTTTTAGATCAAATCCTGAGGCAACTTTCTGGAACTTTAGCTACAGAAGGACTCTTCCAGCTGCTACAGTGGCAAAGACTGCCGACTCCTCCAAAAGCTACTGCCTGGGACACAGTGCCTACTACTTTGTGAAGTTCTGTTCTAGCACTTGAAGTTTTCTTTTTTTTTTTTTCTTAGCTTCCTCTCAGCAAGTGCTCATTCTTCTTACTTGCTTAGTGGGGATGTTATGAGGAGGTGAAGAACGCATCTGTTCCCTCCTTCAAGACACTAGGGACAGCAAAACTGCAAACTGTTATTACCTGCCAGCAATAATGGCTTCCTCTTAAAATGGCCCGGTGTGCAAGAGTGAGGAATAATCTAATTCTCTTTATACTTTATCAGCCACTGAAGACATTAAGTCAGTAAGGGAAGGCATTAGGGAAGGCAGAACTAAGCACTCTTGCCTGTCCTAGGAGGCTAAAATTGACATTGCTCTGACTCATCTCAGCTGCTAGCTCTGCTCTGTTATACAGCATTACCTCCACTTTCATCCACATTAAGTAGAGAAAAGAGGTCTCCTGGCGTTGCCCTGCACTGGCACGCCACTGCTGGAGCAGCAGGACGGGTGCTTGTTATGTGGTGATACAACACAGAGCTTCACATTTCTCAGGGAAATGATCTAGATCTCAGGGACTTGGATGCACTCACTGTTGAATGCTGGGGAGCTTTCCTGGCTTCCTGTACTTCTCCCAACCATGATGTTTCCCTTGCCAGCACCAGAGTTGTCCTTGCATCAGCCAGTGAGCACTATGCTATGTCAGGGAGGACCTCCACCACAAAGCACGGGTGAGTCAAGTACATAACCACCTACATCTGTCCACTGGTGGGAATCTAGAGGGACTGGGTCAGGGAAGCTTTGAGTTCCCACCATGCCAAATGAATGACAAAGGACACCAATTGTGGAGTCAGGTGGGTTCAAAGATTTTGAGCGGAAACGAGAGCTTTTGAAGTATCGAATACTTTTGTCTTCAGTCTTTAAGAAAAGCTTTTTTAAAATTTCAAAGAGCAAGGTGGGAGCAAGGATCTCCACTGCAGGGAAGTGGAGATGGTCTTCATGTCTATTTCAGTGTTGTCTCTGCTCTGACTAATGGGTGTCCCTAGTCCTGCACAAACTCACCGTTGAGACCAGCCGACACAGAGCAACAAAGGAAACTGTTCCTGAGACTGATAATAGGCCAGTACTCAAAAAGCCCAGGACATTTGGGGAAAATAATATTAACACTGTAGCCTTTCTTCACATAAAAGGAGAACTACATTTTGCATAATTCCCAGTGAGGAAAATACCCGCAACAACTTGCTGAAGAACAGCAGAGACTAAGGTTGAGTTATTTGAAGACAAACCTGAGTCTGTGTGCTCTTTGAAAACTCACCTTACTTACAGAAGTTCCTTTTTACCTCTGCCTGCCGTAGCCAGAGCTCTCTTTCCCAATTTCACTGCAAGCCTTCTGTCCTCTCTGATCTTGCAATAACCCTCCAGCTCTCTGCTAATTTACGGCTGTTCAAACAAGCTCTACAGTACAACAAAGTTTGTGTGCATCTTCCTATTGAGTCTGTTTCTTCTGCCTTCCTGATCTATAGTCTCTGTCTGCCTTGGGAAATGAAACCCAGCGGTACAGGCAATTTTTCATCCTGCTTCCATCTGCTTTTGAATACACGTGCTGCAAGTTAAGGAGCTATGAATGATGGAGTGTATGTAATTTTAGCTTAATGACAGTTGGTTGAAGAGTGATGGGTTAGAAAGGAGAGAACAATAGCCTTTGTGTGGAGTATGTAGAAGGAGTCAGAGTTTGTACCTGAAGGACTATCTATTAGGAGAGAAAGAGCTTGAGGATTAGTGGAGGTTTTAAAGGTTGGGAGTAGGATCAAGAGACCTGTGGAGGTCTATAGGGAGGCAAAATCATTTCTCTGGTGAATCAAAGCATGAGAGATACTCTTAACAACGTTGATCTGTTTATGCTAAAGTTTAGGTGAGACCCTTAATGGGCAGAATAGCTCTGATCAGGTTCATGCTTCTGTAACTGGGACACTGTCTCAGATCATGGCTAAATCATGCTCTGACCTGAAACAGTGCCTCAGAAAACACTAAAAGCATGCTTTTCTCATCAGATACCTGCCACTTATTTGGATTCAGAATATTCTATGCGATTCCATTAAGTAGCCTGTTCAAGCAGAAAAGATCACTAGAATGATATTACTAGTCATAACCCCATAAACATCTTTGTTCACAGACTAGACAAATTATCTTCAGACAGATTGGCATCCCTCCAGTTATGATCTTTCTTATTGATTTCTCGTTCTCAACTTTGAAACATTAATTGGTAACCAATCAAACAGAGTCTAAAAGAGACAGAAAACAACAACAACAACCTATTTTGACTTTCTGGTTAGTCATTATTTATAGTGAAATGGAGACTGGTATTTATCTAGGAGTTTTTCCACATTATTTCCCATAATCAGTGGGCTTTGATGCCTAACCATTCAATGACAACATCACCACAAGCAAAGAAGAGAAACACTATTCAAGATAAATAATGCTGCAGGCAAAAATACAGAAAGCATGCCTAATAGTATTTATTATAATGAAGACTCCAAACTTTACATTCACAGTTTCTGACAATAATTATAATAATAATTAATATTTGGCATGTGACACTAAATAATTGCAATGCCAGTACTTAAGGACACAAGGAATGACAGCAGGAAGAAAGGATGACACACATTGCTACTACCACAACCTGTTCCTGCTGCTGGCACTTTTTCCAGTTCCTGTGTTCTGGCAATAGATTTTACAACCTTAATACAACTCTAATTGCATTATGAGATTTTAAAATATCCCTTCACAAACAAACGCTGATCTGTGTTGAATTCAATAGACACTGTGCTCATACTGCCAAAATTCAGAATTAAGAACAAGATTTAGCTATCTTCTGGGAAATGCAGTTCATAGGAGGACAGGTCCTGTGGTCTGCTACACCATCTTGCCTAAGGACACAAGGACAGCCTAACTAGGGTAAGCCAAAGGATTGTCCAGCCCAGTCTCCTCCCTCAAAAAACAGACTGGACAGGGTGCTTAGAGGAGAACTTTCCATGGACTACCTCTTTAACATCAGTGCTAGAGAGTCTTCCTTCATCACAGACAGCAACGAGACCATCAAGACTGAGAGCTAGCTATTCCTCCTGTCCTGTGTCTCAGCTCTTCTAAAGCCCGCTTTACTTTCCACCACTGTTACATTCCTGTGATAATAACAGCTACAACTTCAGTGGAGGAATAAACACTTCCCTCTTTTTCATTTTCTTTCCTTCTTTCATGGGGATAGGGGATATGGAGAGGAACATGGGAAGGAGGGAATTCATCACAGTGATTCCCTTTACAAGCAGCCATAAGTAATTGTTTTTAACCACTATCTCCAATTATTTAATCAACCTTTTCGTTCCCCTTCCCATCACCACTTTTCCAGACCAGCAAGTCATAGCCCGCTCAGTCCCACTGTTCAGGAAAGCTATTCATCAGTCAGATTCTGAACTCTCAACTGAATTTTTTTTTTTTTTTTTTTACGTTTTTTTGCCCAACAGTGGCTGGAACATCTGGGACCAGTACAGACATTGATATATGTCTCTCTTGGCTACTGGAGAAAAAGAAAGGGGAAGCCGTTGCTGTGTTCAGCACCACCATGATTTTGGTTGGCTTTTTGCGAGGGCTCCAAAGCTAGAAATACAGGAGCTGAAAAGAGAGAGACAGAGGGAGGAGTTAGTGTCACCTTTTTTCCCTTCCAATTCTCCAGACTCCAGTTCTATCTGCTACACTCTTTCTGAAGTGGACTGATCAGAAATGTATTTAGTACATCTGATATGGCCATCTAGGGGCAGTTTCTATGCCATTCTGTATACTGTTCATAAGAACCCAGGAATATGGATTGAAATTTTCTGAGAACTGTCAACAACTGACACCAAGATCAATTTCCAACAGGCTAATAGCCCATTTATAGCTCTATCTTGCATGGGTACAGTGAGGGCTATTTTTTTTTTCTTCAGGTACATTCATCAGGGTCTAAAGACTATCTAGGCCACATTTCATCAGTTTTTCTGCAAGGATGTTATGAAGTACAGTGTCAAAAGGCATGCTAAAATCAAGATAAACAACATCAACTGCTTTCCCCTCATCCACTGAGCCAGTCATCTCACCATAAAAAATTCAGATTGGTCAGGTACAATTTCCCCTTTGTAAACACACACTGACTTCCCCCAGCCATCTTCTTGTCCTTCAAGTATCTGGAAATGGTTTCCAGGACTATTTGTTCCATCACCTTCCCAGGGATCAAGGTGATGCTGACCAGCCTGTAGTTCTCCAGGTTCTCTTTCTTGAAGATAGGAGTGATAGTTGCTTTCTTCCAGCCCTCTTTAGAGAGCATTATTCCATTTCCAAAACAAAACAAACAAACAAAAATCCAGGCAAAAAGAGCATGCACACCACTTTTATTCCCCAGTTTCATATCTTCAGTTCCAGCTTCATGTTCCTCAATCTGTGCCTGGTAGATCTGTGGTCTCCTCCCTTTCAAAACTTAGCATCGTAAGAAGGGACAGAACAGCCATCCTATTCCAGGGCCACATGAAACAGGAGAGGCATAAGAGAGTAGAGATGATGGGATTTTTCTGCAACTTCTTGTGTTTTCTTCTAGGGAAGGAAGTAAGGATTTTGCCACTCTTCCTGTCTGCTCTTCTCCAGGAGGTGGACAAGTGGAACAGAAAACTGAACAAGAACTCAGAGATTGGGCTGTTAATGGCAGACTGAAGTTTCTCAGCTCCCTGGAAATTGGCTGTTATCATAACTGAATCATCACTACCTTAGGCCTCTTCCAAAATAAAACACAAAGCTTGCAGAGTATTGACAGAAGCAGTTTCCAGATTACCCTGAGGACTGGATATATACAGGGACAGAAATATTAGTAAAATGCAAATTAAAGCAGTGAGAGTATACATTACCAAAACGAGAAAACAAGCAACAAGAGAAAAATAAACTCTCTGATGAGATGATTCCCTGTATTCTTTCAAAGAGATTACCAGTCTTCCTCCCCTTTCAAGCCATGTGTCAAACTGTTCATATGTTTAAAAACAAACAAACAAAGAATAATACACAAGACATGTGAGTAGCTTTCACAGCCAGCTTGGAAATACTGTCTTCACAGGCTCTGCTGCCTTCCTTGCTTCCACAGCCACAAACCCAACTTTATTGCAAAGACTCCACGCAAGCCTAGCCTTTTTGCTGTTTGCATGATGTAAGTCTGGCACCAGAGGCCACATGCAGCTAAAGAACCAGCTTGGCCATCACTGTATTTCAGTTAATTTTTTTACAAACACAGTTTACATGTCATACATCTGAACCTACACTCAGTTTCGCATGCCTGAACTATGCAAAGCCAATGAATCAGGCCTGCCACATATATATATATATATATATATATATATATATATATGTTGCTTAGGAGTATTTTAAATTAAAAATAAGTATCAGATTATCTAAGATATCCTTCTGTTTCCTGGCATGTTTGCTTCACTTTCTCAGGCTTTGTTCCACAACAAGGTCTAGATGGACTAAGAAAACAAGCAAAGACCTACAGTACACTCTGAAATCAGGCAGTTCTACACATCCTCCATCAGTGGGTGACTTATTCGAGACAGTGACAAAGCTCTGACCTTGGTAGCTGAGCTTATCAGACTGCTGGGGATCAGATCATATGAAAATCCATCCTCTCATACTTTCTAAAGAGCCCAAGAGAGAGATGAGATAAATACCCATCTCATAGCTTTAAACTTTAAGTGTAGAAGAGAAGAAACATTGGGAAACTACCCAACATCTCTTCAAATGTGATAATTCATCCAGACGTCTGCACCTGCAGTATGTTCTTGCTGGCAGAGGAGGGCATTAGGAAAGGTGAGAAATGTTTCATGCCTGAAATAAAATTCTGATTTCTTTGAAACAAGGTTTTAGGAAAGAGGAAATAAAAGCAGAGTTTCATTTGTGCCCTTCTGATCAATGTCTGGCAGTCTTCTACAACTGGAGTCTGCAGCAGGAGAATTGGAGATGGCTGGGTTAGGATTACTGTTACACTGGGCAGATTTTCAGCTTCTGTTTTGCTGTATGAAATCTGATTCAAGGAAACTCAAGGACTGGTAACCCTTCTAGGGAATTGCAAGATTTCAGAGATTCCCACCACCACGAGACAAGAAGTTGGCACATTCCCTTGTCCATCTTGTCCATCTTGGCCATCTTCCAACACTTGCGGATTTTTTTTTCTTCTAGTTCACAAAGATACATATATTGAAAACCCACAGAATGAGTCATCCTTTGTTTTTCCATTCATATCCTAAGCAGACATCCATAAAGGAAATTATGTATCCATGTATATAACATTTTTCCACTTCCTTGGGAAGAAAAAATTAAATTAGCATTAACAAAAAAATCATTTGATAAGAACACTTAGCTCTAAGAAATGTCAGAGCATGGGTACTGGCCAGTGTTCTCTCTTGGAAGCTGTGCTAAAGGATTAACAAGTTGCACTGCCATACTTAACGAACACCTCTTCTTTACTGGCTTAGTTACAAGATTAATGCAAAGCTGTATTCCTTCCATGCTCTTCAAAGTCTTACATCATTCACATCTCAGATACAGAATCTATTTTTTCTGTTTTCCTTCAACAAACATCTAGCCTGTAGCCTGGATACTGGCTCGTGCAGATGACTAGACATTTGCTCTTGAGCTGCCTTTGTTCCATCTAATAAATTTTCCACTGTATTTGATTACTACTTTAAATCACATCTCCTTCCCAAAGCTCAAGGAATCTTTTCATCATTGCCTTAAAAAAGACAATGATGAACATCTATCTCTATATAATAAATAGATAGATTTTAATACAAAAGCAAAATGTAAAAATTTGGCTCACTTTTTTACACAAACTGCATTTCCATTTGGTCCTTCCAGAAATATATACTCAGTTGTCAGGACGAAAAGAAGGAAAGAACCTCTCATGACTGAGATTATTCACACATGTTAACACATTGCTGGAAGTTATTTAGATACCCTGGTGACAGCTGAAGTAACAATACCTGTAGCATTCAAAATAGTAAAATGAATATATTGACTGAAATAACCTGATTTTTCACTTTGTTGCTGTCTTTGTACATACTATTCTTGGTTATTTCTCAAACGGATGGAAACCCTGTAGACATTGTTAAGTGGATACCCCAGGGAACTTCCTTTCACCCACAGAACAACTATGAAAATTACTGAGAGGTTCCCATCTCCCAGGGCTCTACAAACTCTGATTTGGGTGGGTTTCCTTCAAGAGTGAAGGTGACGTCTTTGCAACCATTCAAGTCCTGTTGAGGCTACCCTCATGGCAGCTAATTTGGAGATAGCTCATCTAGAAATCCAGGGTAACCTATGGATCGTGCAAGTGCTTCCACACTCTGAGATTCAGCATCCCACTTATGTCCTGACTTCCATGCAAGGTTTTCATGGCAGTCTCTGAATCTGAATAATGAAGACTTATGATGAGAGCTGTGAGGAGTGGATATCCACTTCAAGCATTGTCAGATTCAATTCACAGAAAGCACCTAACCTGTAAGCAACACTGACTTTCGGATGGGGGCTTGAAGATTCTGTATCCTGTTGACAATGCCTCAATCCATCTTCTTGCTTATTAAATCTAATTACTATTGAATTATATCAAATTTAAAAGGCTATGTCGTGATTAATTTCAGCAGTAGTTCTTCAGGTTTCTCAAATGAAAAACAATTAGTAGTTGCTATAAATGCTTACTTGTGGGTCTTGGCAAGTTGATGCCATGTGCACACATACAATGTTAATCTTATTAATGATATTGCTTTATGTTAATTGCAATAATAAAAGAGCAGAGAAAGAAGAGGAACTGAAGTCCCTTAGGTCCCAGTGCAGTACAAAGAGTGCGTCTCACTTTCACAGTCTTGCTTGTGCAGGAGGAAAAAGCCCTCACATGCTGCAGTACTACCCAGTTCTGTCAGCTGCAGCCATTACTACACATTTGTCACAGCTCATTTAAGCACTCTGATTACTCATGGCCTGCTAGGCTTGATGCTTCCCCAGTGCACAGGTGACAGGCATTTGTCTACGTCACAAGTTTCAAGAGCACAGATCTCTTGGCAGCAGCAGGAGACATCCAATAACCAGTCCACAACAAAACATTCAGAAACAAAACATCAGAGGCATTGACAAATAGCAGCGATGCTCTGACATCGGTCAACACAGTCACCCAAGCAAGCACAGCTTTGTTGTAAGCAAACTGCAAAAGCCTGCTACAGTCAGGGGCTCTCCAAAGAAAAGCCAGGCAAAGGAACCATCAACCCTTATTTGTCCTGTAGAAACATTAATCTTTTCAGCTATTGTGGGGGTCAGTGCATGTGAAATAGAGATAGGTTTGAGCTTCCAGTTTGAGATGTAGATCTGGATTAAAATTCAGAATCATTTCTTTTTTCCTGCTGAAAAAATGTCTTTTCAGGCTTGTTCAGGAGTTTGGGGCTAGCCTTATCTCTATTGCACAGGCCTCGCAACGCAAGAAAATGCTTGTTAGAAGCACACTTGAAAAACCACAAACCCTGTGTCAGAGAGATTGCAACAGATCATGTATTGATTGCCTTCTGGCAAACAAAACTTGCAGATTCAGAGGTTATGTTTTCAGGGAAGCAATCCTAAACTGATTAGGAGTGTTTTTACTGAACAGAGACTTTCTGAGGCAGCACTGCAAGAAAAACTGAACACAGGCAACCAGGCACTGACATGCTGATTGTTTTTGCTGGGTGTGCAAAAGACTTTCCCCTTCTTTCTTGTACACACAGGTAACAAACATTCACTCTTCACTCAAGCACTGAATCAGTTGTTGCATAAGGATTATTTGTACCATTTGGGCCTAAATGTCGTCAACACAGACTTATTTTGGACTGTTGACAAGGCTTTAATGGAAGCCTAGCTAAAGCAGCCGCAAAAGTCATTTGATTTGTACTAGGATGCACCCTGATCTTGGGCTTGGCTATCTGGCTTGACTCTCAGTACTGCCAACTGACTCTCCAGACCTCCGTTGTTACAGTCTTCCAGTGCTTTCCCACACTCCCCCAGAGATTTTTCTGATCTTTTGATCTATTCACTATTTATATGTTTCTAGTTTCCTGGTGGTCTATAGTCACCTAGTTGGCAACTGACCTAGAAGGGAACAAAATAATCAAGGAATTATTTACAGGAACAATAAATACAATCAGGTCATGGATGATATCTCCATTGTTGACTCCTCCCATCTGTAGGGGGGCAGCCAGCAAAGTATCCCTGCTACACGAAACTCATAGGTGGAAAACACCCTGCTACGTACTATGCGTATACATATGTATAGTCAAAAACAGTCACTGAAGGAAAACATAATCTAAAAAGGGACAACTATATAATAAGGAAGCTTATTAGAAGATTAAAAGAACTAGTTAAAAGATGAAGACATTTTCAAAGTAGAAACAGAGCAGAGGTACAAGTTCAGAGGAAACATAAACCATCAAATTTTTTTTAGAACAACAAAGAAAAACTGACACCATTGAACAGTAATTTATAAAAGTTATAAACAAGAAAAACAATGTCAAAAAGAGAGTCACATCCATTCCAAAAAACAGCATTTAATCTTGACATGTTAGAAGTATAGAACATGATAGAACAGAAGCAATGTGCTAATGGCTAACACCAACATCTTTGTCAAATGCATGAGATAGCAGCCCTGCGGAGAAGGACTTGGGGATCCTGCTGGACGAGAAGCTGGACATGAGCCGGCAGTGTGCGTTTGCGGCCCGGAAGGCCAACTATGTCCTGGGCTGCATTAAAAAAGGGGTGGCCAGCAGGGAGAGGGAGGTGATCGTCCCCCTCTACTCTGCTCTGGTGAGACCCCACCTGGAATACTGCGTGCAGGCCTGGGGCCCCAAGCACAAGAAGGATGTGGAGCTCTTGGAACGGGTCCAGAGGAGGGCCACTAAGATGATCAGAGGGCTGGAACACCTCTCCTATGAAGAAAGGTTGAGGGAACTGGGCTTGTTTAGCTTGGAGAAGAGAAGGCTCCGGGGAGACCTCGTTGCGGCCTTCCAGTACTTGAAGGGAGCGTATAAACAGNTGGGCAGCCTGCTCTAGTAGTTGGCAACCCTGCCCAGAGCAGCGGGGTTGAAACTAGATGATCTTTAAGGTCCTCTTCAACCCAGGCCATTCTATGATTCTATGAGATAGGAGTCCATGGGTCATAGACTCTGTGGGGCTGACGGATGACAGGGGCTTAGAAGAGCACACTTGTAGAGGTACAACTGAATGAACTCCTTGTACTAGTGTTTGCTATGTAGGAACTTACTTAGGTTTCTTCACCCAGACAGTGCTTTGTAGGGATAATTAGGAGAAGTTGTCTCAAACTGATGAGCCAGTAGCAGAGGCCTTGGAACAAATCAGTAACAGAAATAGTAAAAAATGCTCAGAAAGCAGATATCCATGAAGAGTACTAAAGGAATTCCAATACGAAGTTGCTGAGTAACAGGGACGTGTAACCCCTCACTTGCAGTCAGCCATCTCATTTGAGGAAAGGAGGACAGGAAATCTGATGACAATTTCTTGAAACATTTCGAGGAGTAAAGACCAATAAATATAACTTCCTTCCAGTGAATCAGCAAGACTATAATAGAAAATAGAACTCCCTTCAAAACACTTGTAATCCAGTCCTCTGAGTCTTGGGTTGAGAAACTTTTGAGGACCTACAGGGACAGGATCCACACCACTTCATATTCTAGAGTATACACAGTATAGTCTAGTATAAGCAAACAATTTTCTGAATCAAAATACAATGAAAACTTAGTTGCTTAGTCAGTGTGCTCTAAATCACACACACACAAAAAAGAAAAAAAATAATTAACTTCTTAAAGATTTGATTAATCAATTACAGTAAATAGTAAAAACAAATGATAACCTATGTACTTAAATTGATTATGTAGTGCCAAGCAACATATACTCGGGAGCTGATAACAGGTACGTGTACTACTTTTACTCTATTGAGAAACAAAACCAAGAGAACAAAAAAGGAGATCCACCAGCCTAACGCCTGCAAAACCGTCTTCTGATCCTCTTGATCAAGGAGCTGTGTCCACTTCTATGAAAAGGATGATTTTAAGGAGGAATTGAAGACTGCGATGAAGAAGTAAAGGGAGAGTGGCCACTGGGATGGAATAGTAGAAGCGGACTGTCTCTAAAGAAGGAGGAGGAGGATTAAGAGGCTATTGAACTAGACGGTAAGAAGGGAGAGAGTTGCACAAATTCAAAAGAAATTATTGGGGTGTTCCTTCCCTACTGGTAGAAAACAGAGTGATTAAAGCAATTGTGAAGACTTTACAATGTGATGAAAATTTGTATAATAACCTGTTTAAATATTTTTGAATTGCTGTACTTTTGCTGAACTCATCTAGAAGGCATGGACATACAACTTAATCCAGGAAATGTTTTTCAAATAAATTAAAGTGTGGTAGGTGCAATAATTTCCAATAGGGAGAATATTGCCTGGAGGACTCATCTCTGATGATTCTTTGATGTTTAAAGCTCTCCAGTGAGATATATTTAGTTTCTCTGCCCTTATGTTACCATGCAATGCTATTTTAACTTCTATGCAGTTTTTCTTCACAGCTGTTGTCATTTTATTTGGTATGATGTTTTTTAACATCTTTCTTCTCCTTGCTTTCCATTTCTGGTCATGATATCACACAAATTTGACTCTGAAAAAAATCTGTCCATACCAATTTTAGCCTTTTCCAAACAGGAAATATTGATTTCCTGTTTAAGAAAACATGTACAAAATTAAGAAGTACAAAACCAACATTTGACATATCATGCCCCTCTGGACATCACTTGCTAATTTTCTTAAGGCTTCTGTTTACACATCTTAAAAAACTGCAGAATTCAGAGTAGAGAAAAATGGTTCAATCTGTTATATTCTGTTGTACTGTAAATCCAGAATATCAGTTACAGTGATTAGACTGGTTGCTTGGTTGGGTAGTGTCTCTGTTTCAGGGTTTGGTTATGATCAATTTCCACAGCTCGTAATTCCATGCCATGTTTCATGTCGTCACTTTTTGCTACATTCCCATTTACTCTGCCTTAGCTTGTTCTTTTCCTTCCTCTGATTGATTTTTCCATTTCTCACCTATCATTTATCTCAAGCTACTGTGCTGACAACCTGTTCTCTGGTCTATGCCATTCCCTTTAATATCTAATGATTTTCCCCTTCTTTCTGCCCAGCTGGTTTTCAGTATGTTTTCTCAACTAAGTACAAAGATCTTCATATACCTTTTTGTAGACCTTTCATGTACCTCTGCACAACTTCTTGTAACATTGGTATTTAAACCTGTAGAGTACTCCCTGTAATGACTATAGTTCTAGTTTAACTTTGTCACAGCAGGATATTTGTCCATGACTACTCAAAACTGATTTTGTCTGATGAATGCTAGCTCTAATCTTAGTATTTCATCGATAATCATTGGCATAAGAGTTCTCTTATGCATTTCATCTTGCTTTTCATATGCCTTTAGTTTCCTGAGCTTCAATCTTCTTTCAAATTCCTGGCTCGTGAAATGCACTGATCATATGCTAAAGCTCTTTTTTTCTGAAATGACCACGACCTAATCAATTTAAAGATGATTTGTACCTAGTACTCCACCAGTAAAATAGGTTCTATACTTGCATAAGCTTCCTGAGAACTATGTGCCAATTTCCTACAAAACAAATAGAAAAAAGCATTGAATACATTTTTGATATTAAGCACTACTTTGTTAGAATTTATGTACAAAATTGTTAAGAAATTTTTACTTTAATGAAAGATTGTAACTTGTTTACAAGTTTCCAGAGTCACTCATAGCTTATGAACAATCCAACTGTACCAGAACAAGTGCAAAGCCAACATAGCTGTAGCTACTGTAGTTAGAGCACAGCAGCAGCATCTAAAGTAATGGGCCCAATACTTATCCACAAATGCGTTGAAATGATGAACTAAACAATAACTATACATCAAGCTATCTAGAAAGCAACAATCTACAAACGACAAGAGACAAGTGTACCAACTAGGTACAACATAGTATGTAAGGTTGACTCATTATGTCATTGCAGTAGATGACAAACCTGGACAAAGGTTTAGCCTGTAAGGCAGGTGAAACTGGTTAAGGTCAATTCAGAAGTTGAAGATCATGCCCATTAATTTTCTCTTGATTTTTAATTAGACATACTTAGATCTTTGGCTTTTACATTACAATATTTACATGAAATAGCAGAGTGTTTTTGTTGTTGTTATTTAAAAAAAAAAAAACAACTGTATAATGTTAAAATGAATTTCAAGGGTTCATTGATATCCAGACTATAACAATTTGGCACTGACTTCAGTTCTTTTTTTTTTTTTTTTCAGAGAAACCAAAGGCAATATGCCCGTTGAAAGTAAGACCCTAAATGCATGAATATTCTAAGAAAGTGAGTTCTAATTAAAATTTGAGTTAGCCTAAAGAAGACTGAGAGGAACACTGAAACAGATTTCAAGAACGTGAAAAGCTTTCGCAAAGAGAAAATAACAACATTCATAGAGAAAATGATAAAAATAACAAATTTAAATTGGATTTTAAAGTGAGAAATCTCAGCTTAGACAAAAGGAAAATCTTCCTAATGTTTACAATTGTGAAATAGTAGTAGGCTTGGGCACCTGGAGACATTTTCAGGTCTTAAAGTGTGAGTGCTTCTCAGTCACATGACCTTCTCTGGGTTTCCAACAGAGCCCAAAATAATTGCAAAGTATCGTACAGCAAGTCATTAGCAGCTCAGTAACCCCAGATGGCAGCAGCCTGAGTCTTACTAACTTCTGAGTGAGAACAGAGCATAGCTGCTGGCTGTCAAGCTTTGGCACTAGTTGGAGAATGGCTAACTATCTGTAATTACCAACATCAGTTCATCCAAAATAAGATACCAAATCTAAATTCTTACAGGTAGCAGGTATATCTGGTTATTTTTTCTGTCCTAGATAAACTGAGCTTTTGTTCATTTACATGCTTATAAAAGGTTCATCTTTGAAATTTGCAAAAAATATTAAAAATCATTGGTTAAACACAATCATCTGTGATCCTACCTTGAGGCAAAAAGAATCAATCCTGAGATCCTTTCCAGACCTATTTTCTATTACTCTAATAATCCTATTGACCTAGAGAAAGAAAGAAGGGAAAATATGTTTTGTACCAGTTGCACTAGCAAATGCACTACAGGATATAGTTGCATTTTATTGCTTTTATGTACAGAGATCATTTTAAAGCTACTCCTTTCATAATAGTTTAAACTAAACAGAGATCAGGGATGCCCATTCCACATTAAGGATCAACCACACATGAAAGTATTCCAGAAATGTTCTTCCAAAATAACTACATGTACAGAGAAGTCCTTACTTAAAAAGAGCATTATGAAAGTCTGAAAAAAAAAAAAAAGCCTTTAAAAACACTGATGAAGCATTACATGAAATGGCTTGAGAAAAGCTTTGTGTGTTCTTTACAGAAAACAGAATACAGATGCTTCTATTTTACTGTTCCTGCTGAAGCTCTTCTGTCCTCTCCATCTCACACTGCTTTTTTTTAAGGGTGAAGCAATAATTAATCAAATGCGAAGACATGGCATCAAGCTAGAATTCAGACATTCGGTAACTAAATAAAAACAATTTAGAGGCAGGCTAGAGAGATAGCTCCATCTCAATCCAACACTTTTGTTTTGAAGAGGTTGTCTAACACTTCCAAGAGGAATAAAGAGGAAGGAAAAGAGAAGGATCCAGAGTAGATCTGCAGAGAGAGGAAGGGCAGGAACTGCTGTGGGACCTGTTAGATGGCAGTGAGAATGAGACGTTAGCATTGTAAGTTCAGAAAAAAATACTCATTGTCAATAGCAGTCTTCTGTTCTTTCATATATGAATAAAAGCAACCTACCAAAGCTAGGATAACATCTGAACTGGCTAACCTTTCATACCATTTTGTATTAGCCAAGAACATAACTCTTCTAAAATTTTGGGAGAAGATGGATCCTTCAGAATTTTATGTTTATACTCCTTTATTTTGTTCCAAGTTTTAAGAGTTTGCTTTTTTGTTACAACATTCACAAACTTATTTAGTTAGTAGCTGTGGCCATTTGCCAACTCTGCTCTCAGAAAACCCTCCTAATTTTAGGCACCTCTTAACTGGACTCCAAAACTCTCAATCTGATTCCTTTGACAACATTCAGTTCTCCTGCATTACCTTGTCTGATGCTTTCTTAGGGTGAAACAAATATTACTGTACTCCTCCCACACTTTACAACCCATGTCCTAAAATAAAGATTGTCATGCAATTCCTCCATTAGGATTTTCCCTTGACTTTGCTGTCTCTCTGTAACTCCTGCTAGCAATTTTACAATGAAGATGAGGTTTTAAAGTATGTGGTCATACAAATATCTATTCTGGCAACTCCCTCTGAACCTTAAGGATGTATTTAATTACACTCCTAAAGTAAGGTTTAAGTCCCTTAAATCATTAACATTAGAGCATGACTGCCAAACCCATGTCATTTCTGAGAAGAGAAACAAATTAAACTCCAAATTAGTTTTCAAGCTATGCTCAGCAGCAGTTTGAGGGTTTTGAGCCATTTTAAACACTTCCTTTAAGAATGTTTCCTTAGCATCTATTTTTTTTTTTTTCCTCAGATCACTCTGATTTAATCATCTCTTGCCTAACTTACTGCATGAGTTAACTTCACATACAAACATTGACATAAGGGAATCTGAAAGTGCTACAAAGCCTTAAACTGATTTAAGGCACATTTTTTCTCTTGGGATGCTGGTACTTCCAGCATACAAGGACGGACTAGTGGGTGATAATTGAAGCCCGGGACTGGAGTTTGACTGTAAATGGAGGCAGAAGAAGTGTCAGAAAAAGACCTCTGATTCTCCTGGGTAAGCTCCTGCTGTTGTAGGTAAAAGCTGACATGGTACTCTTTGTCCACCAACCCCTCTGATAGGAATATTCTTTTCATTGGTGTCTGAACAACAGAAAATCCACCTTTTGTCATTTTCAAATCAAACATTCAGCTTCAACACACCTGTGGCATTTCTGCTTTGGTCATGGTTTGTGTACAGCATAACGATGCTCTCTCTGTAAATCAGACACTGTACTATAGCTTGAGTGACAGATTCATACTCTGATAACCTGCCATGATTTGTACATAAGCTATAAATATTGGGTCGATGACTAGGGTGAACAGCAAGAAACTAGGGTGGAAGCCTGAAACAAAACCCAAAGGTAAAACATAGCAGAACACTCATAAAGCACACCCAGACACCAAAATAACACTATGTAACTTGCCCTCCTGTCCCCTTCTACCAGTATTCAAGACTCCTGTCAGGCAAGTGGTAGTCTAAATGTCAACTGGAGGTCCAACTACCCTCGTATTTTTAACAAGGCAAAATATAGAAGTATGCACACTTTGGGCCAAAAGGCCCTGGCGAGTTCTTTACTGTAATGTAAATATATACCTCTGGTTTAAAAAAATGTCATTGTCAGACAAGGGGAAAATACCTTAGAAATGCTGAAGTCCATCAATTTCACACAACCTGAAATGGCCCTGACCCTTATTCCTCAAGGTGGGAAGGAGCTGGTTTGTGAGAAGGCTCTACAGGGCACATGGTTCTCATGGGCCTGGAGCCCTTGTAAGAGATCTAAGCATCCAGGCCACTTTTGGTGAAAATGATTACAGGGTCACTACAGCAGATAGTGTTAGAGAGCAACAGAAATCACACATAAAATAGAAGGGAGGAAACAGAGTATGATTCTCCTAAGACCCAGTGCTGAAAAGAAGAAAAGATTACATGATCACAGACAGGATTCAAACATAAAAACAGTAGATTATAAGTGTCTGAATTACCTAGAGAGTAAACACAAGAATTTCATCTGTATGCCAAGAAAACCGAAGCCTAAAGTGATATGGCATGCACAGCTAGACACAAAACAACTATTGAGCTTGTGATGATCATCTAGCTAGAAGATTTAGTCCATAGCTTTTTAACTGGCCTTTCAATTCTCACTCACTACTTTGAGTGAACAGATTTTATAAGTGGTGGCTGTCACCTATCATCTATGGTCTTTTAACAACCTGGTATGTACAGCTTCCATGAAGCTATTTCTTTTGAGTTCAAAAAAATGGTTCCCCACTGATAGATACCATATATCAAAATCTACCATGAGAAATGACACAAAGAAGCCCCCTTCTCGGCAGTTGCATCAAACTGAGGACTGAATGCATATAAAACACTACCTGTGCAAAGGATTAGATGTCCACTGTATCTATCTGTTCTCAATCACTTTTTAGACACATCGTCCATAGCTTTGCATTTCAAGTTTCACCCTGTCCCACCAGAATAATTTTTCAAAATTCTTCATCAGCATGGAATTAGGTTCTCTGTTTGGGAATTTTCTTAAGTGTTTGGGGATGTTACCAGGGTTGGGAACATGACAGCATTTCATACAACAGTGGGAGAAAGACTTGGGAAGATTACACTCATTTGCTTAACAGAAATCTCAAAGCAGACAAACTATCAGAAAACCTTGGAAATTATAAAGACGAAAAAAGCTACAAATGATCATCCCTTCTGATTTTCAGCTACACAGCTAGGAAGATCACTTTTTTCTTCAAGCAACACCGAGTTCAAAGATGTTCTTATCTAGGTGAGCAATTCAAAGCAATATAATTTCAGGTCAGAGATTGAAAACAGAGTAGAACATCAACTAGTGATCTCTCTTGATTCTCTGTGAGACCCCACATAAGACAGGAATCCATCCATATGCTCGTGTAGATAGAGAGTTCTATATGCAAGGCTGTCGGCAGACCACATTTTGCAAACATTACTTCCACTTAAGTTGTATTTGTATCTGCTATTCCTTTAGTAATTATCCTTCTGGCTGCACTTTAAAATATTTAATTCAATTAGACAGATAAAGACATCAGGGGCTGTATAAATGCATGCTGCAAAAGAGATGTGTGAAAGGACCTTTACATCTTGGGATATGTTTTTGGCAGATGTCCTGATTACAAACACAATTTCTTTAATGTTCAAATGATGTTCTCTTAATGCTGTTTGCCCTTAGTACATTGGCTGTAATTTACAAGCTGTAAAGCTCAGATCCAGTTTTTGCCTGTTACTGGTATTATTGTTCTATTAATACCTATTAAGTCTCTGAAATATATTAAAATTCACTTTCAGCACATTTTTCATGGAATGTTTCAGGCTAATGCATACTAAATAAAGGTCTAATAGGAAGGAAGCAAATGATACTGTCTGGAATCAGAAAAAAGAAAAAGCAAAAATCTAAATGTGTTTAAAAGACATAATCACATTTGCACCTGAGGGACGGGCTTACAAGCTAAAAGGAATTTGTAGAAAGTCAACACTTAAAAGAACATTGCTGTTATTATTAGCAAGTAAAGTAAAATCCAAAACAATTGGAAAGTTAGCATTTGTATCCCTAACTTATATTTCTAGAAGGCATAAACAAGATTTCATGCCTCATTGAGTGCTAACAAAACTTAGTTATGTCCCTAAATTCTGTGAATAGAAAACACTACATTTTAATGTGTATGACTGTCAGCAGGGTTTTGAGTCTGTCTGATGGCACTTTGGAACACCTGTAGCTCTCCAACCAACCAAGAATAGAATAAGCATCTTTGAATCTGTAACATATCTACTATAGGTAAGAAGTGACCAAATAACATCCCAAACATTTTTAGAAAGAATAATTATGCAAATATTTTTACTACACAGCAGAGAAATAACCAGTATAATGTTAATGGTATGAGTAGCTTAAGGGGGCAAAGTACAGCCAAATGAGGAAGGAAAAGTGCACATGCAAGGAACGCAGTGTAGCACAGTAGTTGTGAATTGCCAAGATGAGAGATGGAAACTACATAGAGATCAATTTTTACTTGCCCGCTTCATGCATCATGTAAAATATATGGTTTCACTGAACGATGAGAATGAAGGAATACTTGACATGAATTTTCTAGCTTCTGATTCCTTCACAGAGACTGATAAAATAACATTTAATTCATCAATAAAAAGAACCAGGGAGTGCTGTGTATCAATGGATGACACTTTCCAAGTAGCACAGCCAGAAGACAGCAAGCCTGCACCCTTTGTACATTCCAACACTCACCACACAGAGCACATTTCTACAGTATCACCAGAGCTGAATGCTTCCAAATGTCCCTAATGCCATCACTGAGTTTCTAACAATTACACACACTATCACACACACAAAATAATAAATAAAAAGAAGTCAGGAAAACAATACAAAAGGTCTTACTACTACATTCAAAATGTTTTCGATATGGAGAGCTGAGTTTCCTTGCTGTACTACTTCTGTCTAATAAAATTGACTAGGAAAAAAAGCATTCTTGTTGCAGTCATTGCTTTAGGATGTTATTGGAAATCTTTCTCTCTCAGCCCTCTGCAATGGCAACAGTTCCGTGTAGTTTTGTTTGTTGATTATTTTCAGTTTCAAAAAGATATGTTGTCAGCAATAAAAGATCAAATTTTTACTTTTTGTAGATCGTTTTTCCTCACAATCCTAATTTCCCTTTCAAAAAGTTTCTTCAGATGTAACAAGCTAAAAAAAAAAAAAAGAAGATGGATGACTATTGCAAGCAAGTCCTATTTAAATAGCGCATTTCATTGCACATCTAAATTTTGCCTATTTGTTTCAATGGAACATTATACCATTTCCCCTTTGCCACTCAGTAACTAATAAAGAAAGTCATTCAGTATCTACATTATATCATCTAGAAAGTCTATTACACAGGAGCAGTTACACAGTTAGCATTTCCATAATCAAAAAAATTGTCATTATGTCAGCCTGCAGGGTTGGCTTATATTCTTTCATGATCATTGTATACGGAATGTTTTGTGATTACAACTGGAAATGTTGGCATCCACAGCAGTCATTAAACCTGACTTTTTCAGGCTAGTTAGAGCTTCTGCAGATCAGCTATAAGCTCGTAAAAGAAATTCAACACCCCCATTCACCATTCCAGTTTTTGTCCTTTTTGTTTTTGTTTGCTAATGTCAGCACTAGGACATCCATGCAATCCCCCACATCAACAACAGCCAAGAATGATGGCAAAATGCAGCTTTATATCACTGCATTTCTGCTTCTGCATTTTATTTTTGAAAGGAGTGATTAACTGTGGTGTGAGTAACAGGATTTGAAAGTGAGTCAAGCTCATAGAAACTAAACTTTATCTCATCTTTAGGAATGCATAGAAAAGCTTCTTTTTTCAAACAAGTAAATAGTTATAAGAATATTCTTAGATGTAAGATTTCCATTTTGAGAGAAGAAAGATGATGCCATGGTTAAAATACAAGTCAAAGAATCAAGAGACTTTGATCCTATGGCTTGGAATGAAATAGGTCCACAACAAATTTGCAAGAACCTGCTGTTCTCATCCATGATATGAGATGTTTCACTCAACAAAAACTGCCACCATAGTTCTGGTCCATGGGTCTTTACCCATGCTAGCTCCTCTGTCTCTGTATAGATTTTGTATCTGTAAAATGAGGATCTGTACTGGGTCTGGCTGGGATAGAGTTAACTTTCCCTGCAGCAGCCCATATAGCATTGTACTCTGCACTTGTAGCTAGAACAGCGCTGGTATCACACCAGTGTTTTGGCTACTGCCGAGCAGTGCTGGCACAGCACCAGGACTCTCTCCAGACCCCCCAAAGCCAGTAGGTGGGGGGTGGGCAAGAAGTGGGGAGGGGACATGGCCAGGGCAGCTGACCTAAACCGACCAAAGGGATATTCCATACCATATGATGTCACACTCAGCAATAAAAGCTGGGAAAGGGAAGGAGAAGGGGGGGGCTCTCGTTGTGAAGACGTCTGTCCTCCCGAACAACCGCTACGCGTATTAAGGCCCTGCTTCCCAAGACGTGGCCGAACACCGCTCGCTGATGGGGAAGTAGAGAATATATTTTTTTTTCCCTTTCCCCTCTGTGCTTCCGCGCGGCCTTCGCTTGTTCTTTCCTTTTTTTCTCTTTAATTAAAACTACCCTTATCTCAACCTGCGAGAGACCCTGTTTCCTTACGTCATACTTTCTTCTCCTCCTCTTCTTTGAGGAGGGGGAGTGAGAGAGCGGCTGTGGTGGAGTTCAGCTGCCCGGCAGGGTAAAACCACTACAGGATCTTATCTTAACCTTGTTTGGGTGCTAAGAGATTTAGTTCATTAATGTTTATAAAGCACTTCAGAGCCTTAGATGGAAAGTTGTACAGGAATGCAAATTACTATTAAGTTCTCCCATATTTTACAAATATACAGTTGTCTCATTTAAACAGAACTGATACTGTTGGGTTCTCAAATATAATAATGAAATTACAAAACATTTATAATGATTCCTAGTCTTCTTCCCTCCTCTTCCATCTACTTCATCCCAATGGCACACAGTAATAATCTTCACCTCCCTCTAAAACTAAATTAAAAAAAAAAAGTAAAAAACTTCCTCAGACATGAAAAAATACTAAAATGGTCAACAAATCTGAAGGCTTTTTGTAAACATACAAATGAATCAAAGGTACAGAATATTAGCCACTACTATTAAAGATATGTAAGCCTTAGTATTTTATTTGGTAATGAAGCAAAAGTAGAACAACTACTGTCAAGCAATTAACACATTGTAGTGAAGAGGAAATGTTTCATTTGCTTTAGGAAAAAAAGCAGTTGTGTGCTACAGTGATGGTTACAGAAACTCAGTCCAAAATTCACTGTTTTCTTTTACAGATTATGATGAAACATGTTTTATGATACTCTTCGGTATTTTTTTTGTTGTTGTTAAGTTTATGTGAATGCCATGCATTGGCTTGTCTCTTTCAAGCAGCAAACAGTGAACATTTGCAGTGTGCACTTTTGATAAACAGGAATGAAAACAGACAGGGTAAACACATTTTTAAAAGATGGGCAACCCCTCTTCATTAAACAGAAGATTCAGCTTGTTGCCAAGGATGTTTGGCTTATGAACTAAGAAAATTCTCTTTATCTTTCTGCAGTGTACAAAAGAACAGAGCGGTTACAGAGAAATACACAAAATCAAAGAACAAAACTTGGAAAATGGCCTGAGGAAATGCATCTCTCTACATATAAGTATCCTACCTTCTCTTCATGAGCTGACAAAAACAAGGCAGGAATACATGAAACAACACAAACAGACAAAAGCTTTGATTAAGAATGATTTACAATTAGAATTAAAGCTTGGATACCCCAACAGTTGGGCATAGTTGGGTTTATATGGAGATTTTCTTATTCCATCATTAATAACTCTAAGAAAACTTCTTTTGATAGGAAGTTGTACAAAGCTTTCAGGTACCCTGCAAAAGGGCCCAACCAACTTCCAAAATGGCTTTATAGCAGCAGTTTCAACAAAGCAAGCCTCCCATGAGTACTTGCTAGGATAGCCTGAGTGTGCTGGGTGTTTGCTTACCACTCTGCAGAAATATTACATTTTTTTCTATATTACATTGGTAAGAAGAAGTTGCAAGTATTCAGTTAGAACTGTTGTGCTTTGTATTTACTGGATCTTTTCAATAGTTATCCAACAATTCTGCTCTATCAAGTAGGCTCAGTTTCACCTAGTGAAATCTGATACAAAGTGAATTTTCTATTGGAAAAAAAAGGTTTGTACCCTATGATTTCCACCAGCACATTGCTCAGCGGTCAATTCTTGCTGAGAGCAGGACAAGGAGAAATAAGTTCATTGTTGATTTTCCTGTTCAGGAACACAATACTTTCCGTTGTGCATTACTTCTTCATGTCAGGAACATCTATTTCCATCCATCCTATAACTATTTTTCAATACAAAATATCACTATTAGTGCATCATCATTTAATAATGAACTCTCAGGAAAAGCTCCTTCTGAAAGATAGTGGGCAGGTCACTCAAGGCAAAGCTTTAATTGACTGCCAGGCTTCCTTATTCAAACTGAGAGGCTATTCAAACTGTATGTAAAGGAGCATGGGGAATGTCTGTCTCAGAGAAGAGAAGATGACAGATAGGTCAACTTTAATTTAACCTTGACTGAAGATATCTTTAAAAATAGCTGTCTGCAGTTACAGAGTGCTACACCTCCCTCATTTATTTAATGCCTACTGTCTGCAATATAAACCTAATTGCAGAAATGATCCATTCAGCACAGCATAATTTAAGACTAACAGGTTGCATTGTAGAGCTCTACAAAAGTCTCTGGGGTTTATTGTGCTGCTGCTGGCTCCTACAGGTCTACACAAGAGGACCGCTCATACCAACACTGCTAACGGGTGTAAAATTGATCATTCCTGATTCTGCTTGGCACACTGCTGCCTCCAGTTTATTTTTACTGGTTGGATTCGGACCACAAATGAATCACAACAGATACTAGGTACATAACCCTTCAGGCAGATGCTGTGTCATCAGCTCTGGGCCAGAGCACCAGACCTAGTACATCAAACTGACACAGTGTGCCAACATTCATCATCCTGTATAATTCCATTGTATCATGACCTGCCTGAGAAGAGGTAAAAAATGAATCATTATGATCAATTTAAAGAAATGTAAACCTTCAATTCCAAATACTAAAACTAAATGCAAAATAAAAAAATAAAATAAAAAAAAAAACCTTTCTAAATGAAGTAAATACAGTGTATCGTTTCAATGACTTTATAAAGAGAGGACAGAATTTGTTGAACATATACATATTACACTGTTGAAGAAACTCAGTTAGGAAGGTACTCTATGAGATAACTGCATCCCTATATTGCCTGAGGACCAGGTAGAAAAGATGATAAGTGTAAAGTAGGCTTCCGGAGCAAAATATCTGACCCACCACCCTCCAGTAATATATCCTCATAGTCAACCTGATGTTTTCAGCAGCTAGAAGTTGAACTGTTTTTCATGGAGCCCCACTGTGAAGGAGCCAAGATACCCACAGGCGGCTGGAACACAACAGCTGAAGGGCGCGTTCTGCCCAATTGACAAAGCCAGTGCTCTCTTCCTGTCTGTCAGTGCTGCAGCGTATGCTGCAGATGCACAGATGCACAGGCAGTGAGTCCTAAGTATTCAGACCACATCTTTGGCAAAGAGGATCATTTTCTGCCCTGCACAATAGATCTCCTGGTTTTAGTTTTTCCTTTCTATCCTACTGTGGCACTGTTTGCTGCTCTGAAAGACAACTAGCTCACCACTTGTCCAGCCATGTGGTCATGCAGTCAGAAACTGAAATTCACATTTTGGGAAGCTCTGAAACATTCTGTTTTCAAATGAGTATTGTTGATCACACATCAGCCAGGCCCTACTGACCACACTTGTAACATGGCCTTCTTTTCAGAAATGTGGGAACATTGCTACTGTGTCAATGACTTGTACTTTTTGAGTGCATTAACAGCAGCATGCAGGCTACATAAGCAAACCAGTGCATTTCAAGAAGCTCTTAAAGCTTCAGTCCTGTAGCTCTGCAATTCAGTAGTACCATTGCTAATTACAGGCCACAGGCTTCAGGCTGAACTTGCAAGACTTGTCAGGCTTGCTCTGTCTGAGCATGTCTTGATCTGCCTGCAGCTTTGTTTTGCTTGGCATAGCCATACCTCCTTTAACTGACCAGGTGTGTGCCACTCATTTGTTTTATTTTTGTTTATCTTTGTACAGTACAACCATAGTTTTATACAGGTAGCAGTAACAAACCTCTGCTCTATGCAGAGTGAGATACCTGTGGCTAGAATAATGATGCAGTATGAAGAGGTACAGGTCTGGTGCAGGGGAAGAGGCCTTGAGAAGTGGAGACAGGATGCGGTATAGAGGAGTACAGGTATGGGATGACAGGACATGAGGCACAAACTTGGCACTGGGGACTGTAAACAATTCACCCATGGTCAATAACAAAATGCAGACCTGGACAAAACTGGGTCTAGAGGTAACTAATAAAGAAGTAGTATGCAGCACATTTAAAATGCACCATACATTAAAAATTTGGATGTATCTTGGAGCTGCAGATCAGTGAAGAAACAGCAAATGTGTAAAAGCCTGTTAGCAAATGTATTAAAATGATCCCAGCTGGTGGATCCTAGTGTGAAGAACAAGGAGCCCTCAATAGGACCATCATATTCCTCCTGGCACAAGACTCAGATGCTGACAGTTCACAATAACACCCCCACCAGAATGACACCACTGACCTTAGGACACAGAGGAGCAGTGAAAGGGTGACATAACCCCCCAGAAATGGGGAGAAGCTAAGTGTTTGCAAAGCAATTTTAACTGCATTATTATTCTTTCTTTTTCTGTAACAGATCTAGACTAATAATGATTCTTGAATTAGACTGCTAAGATTTCAACTATACAAATAAAAATATCATGGTGCTCTCTCTCTATATATATACATACATATATACAAACATATAAAAATGTCTGGTTCCTCTTTGTCCATAAACAAGATTTTGAATGTAGCAGACTACCAATCCCATAGCTGAGACTAACTCCCAACACCATCTATACTTGCTTACATTGTACCAATGGACATGGAGGCAGAGAAAAGATGGTAGTGCAGTTATGATACATCTAAATTCGGAGCAAAACTGGGTAAGTCCATATCCAGCTTAAATAAAAGAACATGTCCTGGCTGGTGAAATTAAAAACATACTGGAGCTGCTTTGAAAGTAGGAAAAGAAAGAAGTTGGGTCAAAACATGGCAGTAGCCAATTAGTTTAATTAAGGAATCAAAATTCTATTAGGTGTAAGTTTTTAGTTTGGTAGGAAATTTGAGGACTCTTCAGATGTCAAATATTTTTAAATGAGTAGTTTTCTCACGGTGATTCTCACCATCTCCTGTTAAGAACAGCTGAACAGAGAGGACTCATATGATTAAGCTTCCTGCAAGTCAAGAAACAAAATGACTCATAAGACCTTTCTTTTCCAATTACTATTGCCTATCTAGGCAAATTGAACAACAAAACTTTCAGTTCAGAAGATTTATATTCAAACCCATGGCTAATTCATACACTCAAAACCAAACATTCTCATGTGGTTTCCTCTTTTTACCCCTCCTGAGATTCAGAATTGCCAGTTCTTTCTAAAAGCAGGCTAGAATTTCCTACAAATTACACACATGCTAAAATTGAGTATATTATACAGTTTGAAAAAGTCAATGCTAAAAGCTTTCTTGGTTTTAGCAAAGAATGTTGTTGACCTGTCTTCTTTAGTTAACATAATTCCCTAAGTCCATAAGGTAGTTGTTAAATTTCTTGATATGAAATACCAATAATGAAGCAGTAATTCTGTAAGTTGCAATGACTGTAAGAAATACAATCTTTTAAATATATTATTCTGTGACTGTAAACAGGAATTCCCATATGGAATAAAACTGATGATCTACTGTCAACATTTGATTATTCAGGAATACGACAGGGGACTTGGAAATGATTCAGATAGAGCAAAACATATGTAAATCAGGCTACAGAATACATGCACGGTACATTCTCCTGAAGAACTTGTAATTAGATGACTATAGAAGGTAGGTGCAAGTACGAATAATAGAAGGCAGAATACTACATAATCTCAGGTACTTCACTGCAGCCAAGAAAACTGAAGGAAAGGCCTGTGTAAGCTACATGTTAGATTAACTCAAAAATAATCAAAATTTAGCCATGTATAGTTAGTACAGTGCCTTGCTACCAAACTTCACGGAAGCTTTTTCAGTTAGCTAAATACTTACAGCTACACCTGTTGCTCTGATTTTTGCACAGGTTACGTTAAAGATTACAAGCATACAAGAAAGAAAAAGAGATACACACCTTGAAGGATACCAGTTATGCAATGGATCGGAACTCAGGAGTTGTAGGTCCCATTCTCAAGTTTACTGCTGATTTGCTTAATATTGGGTAACTTGTATTTGTTTTCTGTCTTTCCCTAAATATGCTTTATCTATGCATTCTATACAGAATTTAGCCATACAGAAATTATTCATGGCAGAACTGGCTCTTGTTACTTTGCATGCAATATAAAATACAATGTATCTTGATTATCAGTGGAGAACATCTATGTACTAATGCCATGAATTAATTAACAGTGAAGACGATCAAACTTCTGTAGCAGTTAATTGCCCCACATTTTGTGTTTTCAAACTAAAAACAGAAGTTCCAATATTACAGATATATGGGTTATAATTTAATGACATGCATCCAACATACACTATTTTAAGGACCCACAAAAGTGATCTAGATGAGTGAAGAAAAATTTTCTGAACTGCTTGCAGCTCTTTCCAGGCAGTATTGCATCACAAACACAATCTGCTACAGAAGACCTCTTTTGTAACATATAGTTTAAATCTAATGACACACAGATATTTCATTTTCACAGAATGATGCCCAAAGGATATTTGCAAATTCTTATTTATAAGAAAATAGCATAAGAGAATAGGTATTTTTTGTAACAAGAATTAACTGGCAAGCCACAATAAAGTAATAGGCAGTATTCTTCATATTTATCCTCAATTACTTATATAATTCTATGTGAATATCCATTTCTAAGCAATCCCGACATTAATAGTTTGGAAGCAATCAAATGACTGGTTTCAACACTGTTCAGAGCAAAAAAAATATCTATATGTGGACACTTAGCATTGTTGACCCTTGATGGCATTGGTGGCATGCTTCATAACACGTACAGGGACACGCAGGGTCAGCTGAGACACATTATACAAACTGTCTACCATTTTAATCCAGCCATTTTCCTTATTCCACTGATTTGACCAAAGTGTTGCTTTTGCAATCAGTAACAGCACAAGGTCAATTAGCACTTTTAAGAAATGCTTAAAAAAAGTCTCAGCTCTTTTCTACAGCAACCAGCATGCCAATTCAGTTGCAACCAGGGAGAAAAAGAATTTTAGTTAACTCCAGTAAAGGAAAAGAGAAGACCACTGATTCCCTGGTTTGATTTGCTTTGGCAGATCCAGCTGTACATGCCACCAACCTACATCCTGTCTTGTTACAGGAAAGAAGTTTGCTCTCCTCTGCTGGCCACCATCTAGTACTCCATCTTTCACTGTCAAAAATGAGCACAAAATTTGCTTCAAGGTTAACAGCATTACAAATATATTAAGACAAACACAATAGGAGTCATTATATTCTATTTCTAAACCAAAATAATGCCATCAAGTATGAATGAACACCACACTATCACACACATCCAGACAAAAAATAAACAATGCTACTTCAAAACATTCTTGAAATAAGATCCGAAGTATTTCTAATGCATTCAATACATTCTGACAGTTTAAAATTATCAGACTTTTCTGCACAAACGTATTAAAATAGGTTGTTTTTAAGTGTAGACTTTTTTCACCCTATTTTAGTGGAAATTGATTATGAGAATTCAAATGTAATTTGAGTAGGACTAGCATATCAAGGCTTAATTTAAATGAAGTGTTTTTGGATAAAAGATCAGTGAAATCAGTGAAATAAATTCTGTTGGCAGCCATATACAGTGCAGATTTACTTTATAATCCATCAGATTTAACCATACTGCATTCCCTTTCTTCTTTCTAAGAAAGCAAAACTAACACTCTGAACTACAATAGGAATTGATTTTTAGTGGTAGCATTGCAGGAAATGCATCATTTACAGTAAATAAAATTACTTTGGAACAGTAACTGGCGGTATCTTAAGATTTATATGCCTTGGCAAGGCAAGAAGTCTAAGAACCCTCTTATTTCAAAATATGACAGAGTTTGCTTTGGCATTCAAAAGATATATACAAAAACAGGTGAAATTACATGGCTATCTTCAGGTTTGCCAGGTAGAAAATGACTATTTTTGAAGATGCCCGAGGTAACGACATTCATTTTCATTTTGCTCTAGTTATGGCATGTACAATCTTTAATTTGTATCTTTAAAACAGGTGCCATATGGAAGTTACTGGCTAAAATTACACTTAAAAGAATATAATTTAAAGTTGGGGTCTATATTCAGTAAGATGTGGTGGTAGAGTTGCAGGCGTGGCACACTGTCACCATCAATCACTGACAAGTGTTAGGTGGCCCTCTCCTTCAGACAGACATAAGGAGATACACCCATGTAAGGATTAGTATTAGCCATGGCAGCAGGTACAGGGAAAGAAGAAAGCAGGGAATAATTGAAGGATATGCAACGGTGGTAATTACTAAAGTTAAGTCAGACTATTTGACTGAAGACAAAATGCTGGTTCTTCTCCTTTACATTAACAACTCCACAATGACTGCACATGCTATTTTCCTTCTTCAGGACACTTTTATGTCTTCACCATAGAAAATACCATGACCAGCTTTACCTTTTTAATTTGATTTCTAAAGCAGCCATTAATAGACCTTTGCTAACTATACTATTGTGTAGGTGTAAAGATAGCACCTGATGACTTTCTACACAACATGTATATGAAAAGAGGATCCTTTTTCACAGCTTCACAGTTTGGGTTGTTGAAGTCACACATTATAGGTGAAATAATACTCTTGAATTGTTAGGAAATGAATGTTAGTTAGCAATTATAATTACAAACAAACCACTGGGATGGGTGAGGATGGAAGACTGTTTCTTTGCCAGCCTTTGAAGAGCACAGAACGTACCTCTGTATCAAATTACTTATGAATAATCGCATGATGACTATAATGTTAATAATTTTCAACAATGTTAGCAGAGTTATGTCACCAAGTGCATTCTGGTTATTTTCAACAGTTAAGGTTGCCACAGTATCAACTGCATAGAAAAACCTTTGTACTTTATAAGTATTCCTTACTAAGCTGTAGACAAAAAAAAAAAAAAAAAGCTTCTCTGCTACTGTAGTGAGATACTTTTATCTCCGTTTAATATAGAGTGAATAAATATTGAAATTCTCAAAGTTCTTTTAAGTATTACAGTTTTGATTAGCAGCAAAGCATGTATTTAATTTAGTCTGTTAATAAATGAATGTGTATATAAAATGTCATGCATACATTTTATATACACATATCTATACAATGTGTGCCTAAAGATTGACATATAATATACAGACATTTTTAAATAGCCATAAAAACAGCTATTTTAAAATAACAGTTCTTTCAGGCACTATGCCTTTGCAAGTAATGACTATTAACATGTCATACCAGCATTAGAATTTGCAACTATCCAAATGCAAGTAGAAAAAATTCTAAATATTTAAATCATATTGATGATGTTTAATCTGTTTCTAATTCTGATACAGGGAACCTACAGATATTTTCTGTCTGGTGATATTACAAAGCTTTCTTTCTTCCCATAGAAGACATAAGTGGATATAAATAAGGCTACAGGCTTTGAACTACTGTTCCGGAAAACCTGACTATGCAGCAATTCTTAAATATATATATATAAAAATAGAAGATATATACGGTTGGGAGTTGTGTTTTCCTCATAATGTATAAACCTGGAAGCATCTTTTGCAATGTTTCTTGTAAAGTGCTTATGCTGTAAACAAAGCTAAAATTAACAGTATCATCCTGAAAAATCACGAGGTTTCTTGAAGCTGTCCAACACTGGAATTCCTTCTGGTTGCTATTTAACAAGCAAAACTTGCCCCTTTGGTAATCAGACAGCACCAGCTGAAATACAGGCAGTTTGACTTCACTGGGAACAGTTCTAAACCCCTTGTTCAGAATTATGAGTTCTCTTCTTTTGCTGGATAGTTCTTTGTTGGATAGTATAAATACCTGGGGGAAAAAAGGGGTAGTTAGTATGTGTGGGAACTAAGAATTCCCTGCTATTCACACTCACCAAGTCCGGGATCAATCTCTGCAATATCAGCAGAAAGCTACCATGCTATGGCTATAATGCACAAGCTAAGGAACCTCAGAAGTCTATTCAAATAAATGTTTTAGCTCCGAGTTTAGAACATAGTTTGATGCAGAAATCTCTGAGTGAAATTCTATCATTTATGCTATACACAGGGAATTAGTTTGCCTAATGATCCTCTGGCTCAAAATTTATGGACTTGTCTGCACTGCACACAAATAGAATTAGAGCAGCATGGTGCAAAGGTCTCCCACAGCTAATCAATGAGGCCTGAATGCAACATACTGCATTTGCAGGCCAGCTTTAACTTATGCTGCTGATGTAACACCTCCAGAGACTTCAACACAATGGAGAACTAGTTGAAAGAAAGTCTTTAAGATCACTTCCTTCTCCTTTTCTTATTCCTCTTTAGAATGCTACACAGAAATTTGGCACAGAAAATGATAGAGCCGCTTCTGTTGGCTTATATAGGTGAAGACTGACTCAGAATCAAGTTGAATTATATTGTTAGAATTATCCTATGAAAATATGTAAAAAGGCTTCTTCTCATAAACAGTGCTCTGAGAAAGTAAAATAGGTGTTTCTTTTTTGTCTCAAAACTCCACCACTCTCTATTCCAAGAGCAAGACCTCTTCAGAACTTTTTCCCTGACATAAGTATACAGCAAGTATAACCCAGATATCCAAAGCCCTTTCAAACATTCCTCTATATAGCCAGCCCCTCAGAAAGCAGAGCATTACATTGATTACTGAAGTACTGAAAGATACAGCAGTGTTCCAGTAATGAGGAAAGGAAAAATATGAAAAATAATTTACATCTTTGCACACATACATCAACACATGTACATATAAATCCCTAAGCTGAAAGGTCATTATTAAAGTTGGAAAGCCAAGTACACATAAGAGAAAACACATAGACTGAAGGCTGACAGCAAACTTTCATTCAGCCCTATACGTGGATAACATAATCATTAATGAGGCACTGTACCTGTACAAAAAAATAGGATGCAGTTGCACAGCAAAAATATTTACCATGATTCATAAGAGTGCTTTCTATGTCTTTCTTGAATCACTTCTGCAATATAGTTAATAACGTTTAATGTAAAGCTTTGTGTATGTTGTTTCCTAATTTTTACATCATAAACTAACCTCTCTCCAAGAATTTCATTGTGATATCACCCACACAGTTCATCTACAAGACTGAAACTATTAACTGCACTGCACAGACTCTGTTAAGTTAATAAATAGCTTCTAGCAGATATGGGTAGCTATCCTCCTGTGAAGACTAGCACCAGATGATGACAACAAACACATTTTTCTGACAACATAACAAAGGATATTGTGCACTTGAGTGCTCCAGTTGTCAGAGGCTCCCTTTCTGCCTCAGCTTTTGAGCTTGCCTCCTTTTCCACATGCCTCTTTTCTAGGCCTATGATTTCTACCATCTGACCTTACTGCAAACCATTCTCTTCACCTGGTCAGTCCCAGCCACATTTTCTTCCTTCCACATAGCGGTATCTCCTCCAGGGTTCCTACATTTTGTCCCCTGCTGTTCTTGACTCTGTATGAGATTTATCTACTGCTCACTTCCTAGCCTTCGTCTCATCAGTCGCTACTTATCATTTCTTTGCACAGACATTACCTTACAATGATCAGATAGACTTTTTGTTCTGATGTCTAGACTTGATCTGATAACATTTCTGTTCTCTGTCAAGACTACTGTTCAGCATATACATGCTGCAATTTTTCAAAATTATAACTTGGCTACACTGCCACAAATTTCTAAGAGAATGGTGAAAGTCATACCTGTGACAGAAGAGGTACTTTCTTGGCCAAATTTGAAATCTTTGCTCTAATGCACAGCTTAATAAAATGTCACTAGATTTTTTTTTTTTTTTAATGTGGGCAAGCAGTGTAGGGCAAAGCTTCATATTTTTAATGCCTTCATCCAGTGCTTTAAAAGCTAAAATCTTTCAGCTCCTTCAGTAGTACAGATTTCTATAGCTACAGGACTCCATGGAAACGTGCAAAACTGAGGAGATCAGGATGTTTTTACAGATACAAAATTCCAGTAAAACAAACAGATATTCCTTGTTTTTACATAATTTTCAGATAATTGGCCTTATGTAAAAGGCTTAAAATTAAATTTCAAAACTCAGGCTGATATTCTGATGAGGCCTAAGAATTATCTTAAGAATTACCATGTCATAGACATGAAGATCTGACTTCCCCTTATCTGTAAATAGAAGTTCTACTGTCAAAAAGGCAGTCTTCATGGGCAAGTGATGCAACTACCTACAGTATTTTGAGGAACACTGTGACAGTTAGTAGCATACTGACATCCCAGAATAGCTTTGGTTGTATCCTACACTGCTATATCAAAATAACAACCTGTGTAACAATATTCCACTACCACAGTCATCAAGGATATCTTGAGGCAGTTAACAAGATTTTAACTTTGTATGATTGTGATTTCTAAACAGTGAGGCCAATCATGTTTTCCATTTGTTAGAAAATTTTCAGGTTGTCTTACACTTAACCTAAGAAGAAAGCAAGCCAGTCCCCCAAACTCCTTTCAAGTGCATCTTGCTGTGACATAGAAAGGTATTACATACTTTTCAGCTAAACTGCCCTAGCTGGACCAAGCCATAAAGGACGGGAAGGAAGGAAGGAAGGAAGGAAGGAAGGAAGGAAGGAAGGAAGGAATCCCCTTCGCTTCAACTCAAAGTGTGTAGTTCACAGAAGCTGTATAAGATACAGTTCTGCTAGCACAAGGATGACTCCAGACTACAGTGAGCTTTCTGAATCACCTTGAGTAGGAACCTGCCTTCTTATTCAATGTTATTTGACAGACTTTATCAATGTTCTGTACAAGAACTCTGCCAAGCAGACATCTCACAGACACACAGAAGTCAGTCCCAAAGTAAATTTTTTCCCTAAACTGTAGAAAGATCCACTTCAGAACTGCAAGAGCACACCCATATTACCTCAGCCAAACAAGTCTGTGATGACAGATGCTCCCACTCTAAGATGGGAAGCTCATATAAGAACGTCTGAGAGCTCAGGGCATGTGATCTCTGCAAAGGATCAGAGCCATCTGCCTAGTGTTGAAAACAGTCATTCCCACAGTCCAAATGCTGACAGACGGCTTCATAAACATGCATGTTTTCTATAGACAGTGTGGACTTCAGGCATTTCCACTGTTAGGTGACTGCTTAACTTGTGTATTCATCACTGAACTGTATCAATGAGCCAATACCTACCACGCATCCAAAATTCTATAGTATTCCAGACAATCCTTCATTTTTTCAACAAAAGGACTGAAACACACCTCCTCACCTACCTTATTGATAAAGAGAATCTTCAACAAACTGAGTGAAGTGAGATGTTTTACGTCAATGATAGTCCTACCACAGGATCAGATTATTTTGGTACTTACACCAGATGGATTCCCGGATCAGTTTTCTGTTCTGCCCAACACAATCTCATGAATTACAACCAGGTTCTAAATCTAAGTCATTTATATATAGCAGCCCTGATACTAGCCAAATCTAGTAATCTTGATGCTGACTATCTGCTAGAGCTCTAAACAGTTTCTGCTACAGCTCCTATCATGCTGGTTCACAGAAGACAGCCTGAAATAAAAATCTTAATTAGACTGATTTTAACCAAAGGGGGAAAACTGTTTTGTTTTTATACTATAATATCAGAAGAATGAAAATCCTCTGTCTGTGTCATTGGACTACTGTCCATCCCTGAAGTTACAGGAACATTCCTGCAATTCGCTAAAGATCCAGTTAGCGGTAACTTTTTCACACTTGGCCATCTGATTTTGACATGTGCAACTACTAATACCTTAGCATCTAAGGCATACATTTTCTCTAGTTTATAAGTCAATATGTCTTTAGAACTCCACTGAACTGTTAACAGGAAGTCTTGGCACTTCTCTTGTATCATCTCTTTTGAGTATAGCCAATACTGGTGTAGCTGTAATGAGTTAATAAAGTTTATGTCTCTAGAAAGCACAAAAAAGTGCAGTGTGCCTATTGCCATGTGCAGTGGTGAAGTTACTCTATCCAGTAAGTGTCTTTAATCCATCTCCTGGCCACATATTTCATTGTCATTGGAACACTCTATATTCATTAATGTGACAAGAATTAATCACTGCCTCATCCTAAGAGTTGGATGAAATTGAAGCTAGGATCAGTTGTGACCCCATGTTTTTATGTTGCTTCTCCTTTTTCCAATTTCTGTAGAATTTGTTATTTGGGAAAGGTAAGCCAATACTGCCTCTTAGTGGAAGGACAGCCAGCTTAAAAGATGTAGTGAATGCTGGTCTGTGGGGATAGGGATGCATACTTATAGTGCCACATAGACCTTCAGGTGGGTTGATCAAAGACTCTTAAAGTCATAGATGTTTAAAACAAAACAAAGCAAAATGAAATAAAATAGGACTGCTGAGCTTTTGCTTTGTTACCTCACTGGGGAGAAGTACAAACCAACAGATTGCTTGTACAACTCAAATAAACATTACTGGCCAAAACAATCTTCTTTTGTGTTTATGAGATATAATAAGTAAGAATCAACATGGACAATCATTTGGAAGAAGAAAACAATTAACAGAAAATGCCAGGCAACATTAACAGGAAGTGGTACCAAAATGGAAAAAAAATGTAGCAGCGTGTTGTAAATCACCCAGACATCACAAAGTCAGAAAATTCACTTTAGATTCTAGAAGCACTGGAGCTGTGTGCTTTCATCTACTGGCTAGTTTGGTCTGTTCTAGAACATTAAGAAACATTAACTAAGCTAAATACAAATCTGAAATCTTTAGTCATGCAACACAATTAAACAGGCATAATAGTGTTGGAGAATAAATAGATGGCATTGTGACAATTTGCAGACAGAAAAAGCTCCAGTAATGCATTTGTATTTTCAAATGATGTACTCATGGACCATAGCCTCAGGACAAATGAGAGCTGCTTCAAACAGGCAAATTTCAGAATTTGCTGTCATTACTGAGCTATATTATCCCTCTGTGAGTAATACCTCGAGCTATTCTTTGAGTAGTTAAAAATGTATAGCTATCATTAGAACCAGACTTGACAGTTTTTCTCTTCATGAAATAGGTCTAAGTACATGAATGTTTGTTTCTCTAATTCTGAAACTTCAATAACAATAGAAAAGATTGCACCGAACAAAGATATGAAAATTATAACTGACAATATATTAATATATGCATTTAATTATGAACACTTTTTCCTTCTATTCTTACCTGCATTGCAACTGTTTCTGTCCTATGAAATTAATGCTGAAACATTTCTCTTGTAAGCAGACCTCTTATATCATATGAGCTATAGCACCCAAATGAACACAGTTTATGTCTCTGACCATTGCTATTTTTGTTTATTTATGACAAATCTTCTTTCATATAAGTGAGTTGCTGTTTTGATTAAATCTCTTAGTGCAATTGGTTAAAAATAGGCTTCTCCATCATTTTGGGTATTACATATCTACTCCAATATAAAGAAGTGTGATGAAAGTTTGAAACTAGTAATTCTTGTCCTATTCATAAATGACAGGCTCAACAACAAGGAACCTGCTTCTTGTGTGGTATAAGATTAAATCAGGATAGGAAAAAAAAAAAGAATGACACAAAGGATGTGAATAGAATAATTCCAAAACATTACATTTTTTATGCATGTTTACCAAATCTCTGTATAAATATGTAACACAATTGGCATGCTGAGTAATTTCAGGACATTAATGATAAATGGGCACAAGCTGATTATTCATGATAAATCTGAGGGTCATTATCCTCAGCTGGTCATTAATCCCCATGAAATGACTGGTATTGAGATAGTAATTACTATTATAATGAAACGGGGAGAAAAAAAAAAAAAAGCATGACATTTTTCTCATGAACCTGTCCCCTTTTCTAAAGAATTCATGTTTCTCTCCTCACCCAATCAAGTTGCCTAAATCATTTTTAACCCTTTACAGAGTTTATTAATCTTGCCCCCAGTTAAGATTTAGTATCGCATCATATATTCCTGGAATTCTGGGGGCACAGCAAGGGGCAACAGTGACAGGAAAGAAACACTATACACAAAATCCCCCCTAACCAGAAAGAAAAAATATTTTCAGAATCTTTTCTATATAAAGCATGCTCCATGATGAAACATCAAATTGCATTATTACAGTATATGACCTCAAGCATGACATCTTCTGCATTTAATAGTGCTTTTAGCAAAAACCCATGTTGTTGCACAGCAGCTGTGGAATTCTTTGTTCCAAAACAGAATTCTCCTTGCAGCTTTGCAACATATGGAACTGACACTGTCAAGTTAAATTGCTCAGAAATCATGAAGAAATTGGCCCTAAAATGAAGAAACAGCTTCAAAAATTTGCAACTTTACAAATGAAGTTTGTGGTGTTCTGAAGACTTTTGAGCCTTATAGAATCATCAAATGGTTTGGTTGGAAGGGACCTTAAATACCGTACTAGTTCCAACCCTCCTCCCTGAGGCAGGGATGCCATCCACTACATCAGGTTGCCCTGGGCCCAATCCAACCTGGACTTGATAAAAACATAATATGATGGGTGAACAATTGGCTGATGGGTAGGGCTCAAAGGGTTATGGTAAATGTGGTTACATCAGGCTGGCAGCCAGTCACCAGTGAGGTCCCCCAGGGCTCCATTTTAGGACCAGTTCTTTTCAATGTTTTCATAAATGATTTGGATGTAGGACTAGAAGGTGTTTTGAGTAAGTTTGCTGACGATACTAAACTGGGAGGAGCTGTTGACTCTGTCGAGGGTGGAAAGGTCTTGCAGAGAGATCTGGTCAAATTGGAGAGCTGGGCAATCACCAACCGTATGAAGTTTAACAAGAACAAGTGCCAGGTCCTACACCTGGGAAGGGGCAACCCTGGATATACGTAAGGACTGGGGGGACAAGACGCTGGAGAGAA
>VXAA01006844.1:228749-245750 GCA_013399115.1 Anseranas semipalmata | reverse complement strand
CAGGCGCCGATCTGTTCTCTCTGCTCACAAGCGATAGGACCCAAGGGAATAGAGTCAAACTGCATCAGGGGAGGTTCAGGTTGGATATCACGAAAGGTTATTCACCAAGAGGGTGGTTGGGCACTGGAACAGGCTCCCCAGGGACGTAGTCACGGCACCAAGCCTGCTGGAGTTTAAGAAGCGTTTGGACTATGCTCTCAGACACATGGTCTGCATTCTGATTTTTGGGTGCTCCTGTGTGGAGCCAGCAGTTGGACTCGATGATCCTTGTGAGTCCCTTCCAACTCAGGGTATTCTATGATTCAAGAGGGAAAAATCTGAAGAGCAAATAGTGAAGAAAATATAAAGAAAAAAAATACCAAAAATCTCTTTATATATGGGTTCAAGGAGAAACTGGATGTGCTCATGGAAAGGAAGCCAATTGAAGGGTATTAAAATAGAGAAACCACTCTGGTTCAGGACTTTCCTGAACAAGGTGGAGGCTGGAAGAGTTGTCAGTGGAACTATCACACAAACATTTAGATCACACCCAAATTGTCCTATTTCTGTTTTGCATCTATATGCATACTTAATTCTAAGTATTTCTTGTTTCTTATGCATAAGCAAAATATATTACAAAACATATACATCATTCAGGTAACACAGATGAATTAATTGCACATAACAGTTTAACCTGGAATCCTCTGATTCTTCAGTGCTTGAGTTACCAACCTCAATATTTCACTTTATAAAGCAAAATAGAAAACGAAAGGCGTGCATTTTGTATGGGGAAGGAATATAACATAAATATTTCTGGTATTTCTAGTACTCACAAATAGTGTGCTCACAGTAGTACATTCCACTTCAGATGAAACAAAAACAAAACTTCAATCTTTTAGTCAAATATGGAGTGTCGTGGTCAAAGACAACCAGTGGATGGCAGTGCTAAAGCACTGAATTCATTATTCTGCCATTATTATTTGCATTGCTGCAGCAGCTCTGAGCTGCAGTCAAGGAATGAAACCCAGTCCTTTGAAACCCTAGGGTGACATGCTGTCCTCTGCCACAGATGACCTAAAATCGAAGCATAAGATGATAACCAGGAGACTAATACAGTCAGATAGTATCCCCAGGAAAAGGTACAGAGTGAATCTGTGTGCCCAACGTAGTAAACCTCACATAGCAACCAGTGGGAGTTCATTGAGTGAGTTGAGATGGAAAATAACACAAACAAGATCAGAGAAGAGAAATATGGAGAGTTTTTAAAATCAGAGAGACTACAACATATTTTGAAGTGAGAAGCCAGATGAGCTGAGGAAAAGAACAAAAGATGGGATGAGTGCAAACTAGCTCAGATGAGAGAAGGTTGATGGGCCAAAAGTATGGGTGCTCTTATGGAATTGCAAGAGGTAGAAAAATCAGCTGTATGGTAGGAAAGAGGAAAACAAATCAAAATGAGTGGGAGTCACAAACATTTTTTCAATTAACTCTTGGAACAAATAGTGTGATCCTAGAGGAGAAAAAGTAGAACAAGGAGATGATATGAGATTAGCAAAAGCCATTCAAGGTTGTAAACTGGAAAGGCAAGGTGGTTCAGACAGGAAGATAAAAGGTTCAAGACAGAAGAGCACAGATGCATTGTGAAGCCTGACTATGGGATTTCTAGCAGAGAGATGAGGATGTGCAATATCAGGAAAAGTGAACATGTGAGTGAGCCAATATGAGGAATTACAGGACAATATCCATGATGAGAGACTGGAAAGGAGAATTTTTTTTTTTTTTTTTTTTGGGGGGGTGGTGGTGGTGGTGGTATTTTTTCTAAAAGAAGCTAAAATAACCTGTATTTTTCCAAAGATTAAAGATTAATAGAATTATTCTGGCTACAAAAATTGTCCTAAATAAAGGGAAATTCCAGGATAGGGTGTTTCCATATTTGTCAATGACTGGCAGGTCTGGTCCTGACCTGTAGCTGCAAACGGTCTGAAATATCTCTTTAACTGGCACGTGGAACAATTGAGGTAAACTTGCACACGTTTCCCAGTTCTTGACAGTGTGTTCAGTTTTTAAGTTTTATTGTACTCATTCTGGATCAGATTCGTAAAAGGAAAGTACTTAAAAATAATGGCAGACAAATATGGCAAACCTGGACAGTTACTGAGGTTCACCCAAGGCTTTAGTATGGCGATAAAATCATAAAATGAGGATATATGTTTTCATTCTGAACAGGAAGCCAAATTACCAGTGATACAACTTATTTGTCTGTTTCTGAGCCAGGAAAATCTGGATTTATTAGTAAAATACTGTGAGTATGCATCTGAAGCTAGGGAGAAAAACATCCTTTTCCCTGAAAGGTGATGTGCATAAAGTTCTGACAAAGATTCTAGGAGAGGAGAAAAAACACAGGTAATGAGAAGATTACTTGCACATCAATTTAACAAATGAGAAATAATTGTCTTTCCAGATAAATTGCTCTTGAAATGTCTTACAATTTATCTGGTTATCATTTTTTTTTTTTTCTTAATTTGTGATATAACCTTATGGAAAAGTTGAAAGAGCCAGTCAAACTTTCATTAAAAAATCTGCTATGATGAAGTATTTTCAATTTAATTTCAGCTTAGAAGCAATTTTTAATGGAAAAAAAAAATGTAGTATCTTGCTTGGGACATTTATTTATCCTTGCAAAGAAAAGTATTTAGATGGTTGTAGAAAAATAGGCTAAATTTTGCTTCATTGGCTTTGGTTCTTTTTCTTAAGATGTTTTAAACTGAATAAATCTTCAGGTAGCAGCTTAAATTAAGTAATTAGTATTTATAATTTTTTTTTGAATAACAATAAAAATATTTTGAAAAGAGACCTCTGTGTCCTTTCCAGTTGCTCGGAACATATTACAAATGTGATCCAAACCAATGAATTTAGTAATATCCAACTTTCTTAAATTTAAATAAGCTTGAATCATGGAATCATGGAATATCCTGAGTTGGAAGGGACCCACAAGGATTATTCAGTCCAGCTCCTGGCTCCACACAGGACCACCCAGAAATCAAACCATATGTCTGAGAGCATTGTCTAAACACTACTTGAACTCCAGCAGGCTCGGTGCCATGACCACTTCCCTGGGGAGCCTGTCCCAGTGCCCGACCACCCTCTCGGTGAAGAACCTTTTCCTAACACCCAGCCTGACCCTCCCCTGTCACAGCTCCATGCTGTTCCCTCGGGTCCTGTCGCTGTCACCAGAGAGCAGAGATCAGCGCCTGCCCCTCCGCTCCCCTCGTGAGGAAGCTGCAGGCCGCCATGAGGCCTCCCCTCAGCCTCCTCTTCTCTGGGCTGGACAAACCAAGTGACGTCAGCTGCTCCTCATACGTCTTCCCCTCTAGATCCTTCACCACCTTTGTATCCCCTCTTTGGACACTCTCTAAAAGTCTTATGTCCTTCTTATTATATTGAGGTGCCCAAAACTGCACACAGTTAGTTTGATATAACTTCATTTGGTGATGCAAAATCAGTTATGTTGTAAGCAAAGAAAGAGTATTTTGCATTAAGAAGGCTTGTTTTGATCTGCATTTTAATTCAGGAGATCCTAAGGTGTTCTTATATGCCTTTATATGGGTGTTGAATAACATTTTTTTTTTTTAATAAGTGGAAATTGATTTTATCTAATGTTCAGACAATACAAGAATCATCATGGGTTTTATGCCTGAATACTAAAAGCTAATCATTTTCCAAATAGAACTCTCAGCTGTAAATCATATCACTTCCCCTTCAAAAACATTTATTGTCATGTTTCTTTCTTTTTTTTTTTTTTTGGTGGAAATATTGGATATTTGGAACAAAATGGCATATTACTTACTGCTCCTGCACTAAACAGAGTAAACTGAATTGCTAAACATCTTCAGTCAAAGATGGTGTGTTATTAAAAACATGATACGAAAACCAATTCTTAGCTGGGATTTCATCTAAATCACAGCAATATTCATCTCAATGCTTCCTACACAGATCTGCTGCTACTGTGGAGGGGATGGAGGATGTGCATGTTCTGTATGTATATATATGCATGCAATAGTGAAGGATGGAAACAGTGTGGAGAAAGCAAACTTTGTAAATTCTGGGGAAGCCTCTTGGACTGTTTGTCCAGCTCATGCACAGGCTGAATTTATTTCACAACCAAGAAAAGCATTAGTTCATGTTTCATCCCTCAGGGCACAAACAACCCTCTGTATGCTTGCAATGATGCTCATGTTGTGTTAACTGTGGAGTTTGTTCTCTGAAAATGGAGAGTCTGAAATTCTGATGTTGTCTTGGTTTTTCTTGAAGTCTTCTTGTTTTTTTCTTATATACATACGTTTAGGGGCCTTTGAATTTGGTTAAGATACACCATTTACTAAACCTTGAAGCTGAGAAAATCTTGTGGCTGGCTCACAGCAAACTCCCTCAGGCTGGGAAGTTACCTTGGGTAGGTGCTGTTCTTAACAGCTCTACTTTCAATTCTTTTAGAGGGGAAATCTTTCAGCCCGCATGAGCAGGAATTCCCGTGGAAAGTCATGTACTGTTTTGCTTCAGAAATAACACAATTGTATCAGTTCTCAATGCTTAAGCATATGAAACAGAGATAAGCAACAAAGTGACTGCTGCTTAAAAGCAGTTCAAGGTAATACATTTTATTTACATTTGCAACAAGCTAAGAGTTTACATGTGTCAGCTAGTGCAATTAAAAGTGATTAATAGTAACTCATTAAGCTGCACTAACTTGATTGCTTCCAGTCATGTGTGCACACCCATTCATTAATTTTCTTTGACTTGAGCAGAAAACAAACCTATCCTTTAGTCACCGATGTTTGTTTGTTTTCAGCCTTGCTTAGAGCTAAATGATTTCTGTGGTATGAACAGACCAACAAGGGCACTACTGAATTGGTCTGGACTCTTCTGATTGAGTTCAGCTCTTTTGTGGTTCAAAATACTATACCCTCTGGCTTACTCTAGTCCCTCCTTCAACATAAAAGAACAAACTCCTGCACTGCAGTAACTTCTTTTACCATGCCATCACCTCAGTGACACCCAGGCAGATTGCCTTCTAATTTTAGAAAGAAAACTACATACACTAGTGAAGCACACTGGCAAGTCTGTGCTGTCTTTTTATTTAGGGATGAATAATTCTTTATGGCTAATTTTTCTAGACTTAATGCAAGCTGCTCAGAGTTGCCCACCGTACTTCCGATGTATTACGGTAGGATTAAAGCCTTGAAGCTTGATGGCTGTTTGGGGCAATGTGAGTCACCAAATCACAGAATGGTTTGGGTTGGAAGGTAAATTTAAAAATCACCTAGTCCACCTCCTCTCCCACCACAGGCAGGGGTATCTTTCATTAGATCAGGTTGCCCCATGTGTGACCTTGAACACTTACAGGGATGGTACAGGTGATTTCTTGAGTAGGCCTGTGTTTTCATATCTTGTATATCATACTGTCATCCTTCTGTGATGGTTCACTATATCAATAACTACATGATTTCCTCAAGCAGATTACCCAAGTCAGAAGTATGAGTGCAGTTCCTTTGGAAAATGTTTAAGCTTGCTGAGCAAGGAGGTAGCTGAATCTGACACAAGATGCCTTCGCAGAATCACAGAATGGCTGAAGTTGGAAGGGACCTCTGGACATCATCTAGTCTAACCCCCCTGCCTAGCAGGATCACCTAGAGCACATTGCACAGGATCGCATCCAGGCAGGTTCTGAATATCTCCAGAGAAGGAGACTCCACAGCCTCTCTGGGCAACCTGTGCCAGTGCCCTGTCACCCTCACATTGAAGTCCCCAGTGAGAACCAGGGCCTGTGATTGTGAGGCTACTTCCAGCTGTCTGTAGAAGGCTTCATCTACTTCCTCTTCCTGATCAGGTGGCCTGTAGCAAACACTTACAACAGAATCAGCCAGGGTAGTCTGCCCTTTAATCCTTACCCATAAGCTTTCAACTTGCTCTTCATCCACCCCTAGGCAGAGCTCAATGCATTCCAGTCGCTCTCTCACATAAAGTGCAACTCCACCACCTTGCCTTCCTGGCCTATCTTTCCTAAAAAGCACATAGACCTCCATGATAGCATTCCAGTCATGTGGGCTATCCCACCATGTTTCTGTAATAGCAATGAAATCATAGCCTTGCAACCACACACAGATCTCCAGTTCTTCCTGTTTATTTCCCATGCTACATGCATTGCTGTACAAGCATTCCAGGGAGGTGATTGAGCCTGCAAGTTTCCCAGGAGGGGTGCAAGAGGATCCTTTATAGTCATGTCCTGCACTCCTTCCCCGGCTGCATGCACCTGCTGGAGGCATCCTGACTTGAGCCACTTATTGCTGCTTACCCTGTCCCTGTAACTATCCCCTTCCCCCATCTTTACTAGTCTAAAGCCCTCCTTATCAGGTTGGCCTTCCTGTTAGCAAAGACACATGTACCCCTCGTACTGAGGTGGATCCCATCTCTCCCCTTCATTTCTTGATCTTCAAGCCTTGGTCCTCCTTGAACTCTTTCTTCCAAATGTGCTGTGATACTCTCATGGGAGATGGAAGCCCAATAGTATTCCTATAGCATGTAAAGTGGAATGGGAAAAAAATATATATAGTAATAGTTCCCATTCTTTCAGTTAGTCTGTTGATTCTGATTCCAGCCTGTTCAGCAATCCTGAATTAACCTTCTGGATTTGATGGGTCTTGGTTCAGATCACCATCGCTGAGATATAGTTAGCTGCCCTTGTCACCCAGCAAAATTCCTATTTCCTAGTCTTCTCAAAGGCACACATGGTGTGATGTGATGCTGGGAAACACACACCAGATAATAAGATTATTCCTGATAATGCTTGTAATCAATCTCAAGATCCTAATTTAAAAACACCTTACTTCCAACTGAAAAGCATTAGCACACAAGATGAGGAGCTTTCTCAAGACTTGGAAAAACAGAATCATATCCATTACAGACTAAGGGATGGGAAAGGAACAGTTCACTGTTGCTAATGCAATTCTGTTGGAAGATTGTAAATTGGGTTACCTAACAGTGGTGACTACAACTGAGCAGACTGCATGTATTCAAAGGCTTCTTTCAAACTAGTAAACTCTGTCTTTGGGAACAGTGCTGCTAAAAAGGTGGCATGAAAATTTAAAGCCACCTTAGTACCTTCCTATTGAAAATATTAATTTTACCTGGAAAGTTCCAGGTACATTAGTATGTGACATATCTTGGTGCATATTAGCCAAGTGTTATAATCCACATTTGTTTTGAGCTGTCTTTTGGATCTCTGATTATAACGTGGCCAAGTATTGCTTTCTTCCTCAGCATGTCACAAAGGAGTAACTTGGTTTGTGCTCCATATGAAGCTAATCAGGGTATTTGAAAACACTCATATCTGCAGTATTTGCTAGTGAGATTTATGTTGGAGAAATGTTTTTTTTTTTTTTTAACCCCTTTGATGTGTCTTCTTAAGTCTTTACTTAATTTGGTTTCTGATAGTCCAAGGAGAATTACCGTAACTAGTCTTTGTTTTGGCTCAGAAAACAGTCTTCTGAGGGACTCTGGTTTTCTTTCTATTTTCTTTAAATAGAAGACTGCTTTCATCTTCATATTCTTTCATATTTTGTGTGTAAGCACTATGGGTTGTCCCTTGCTTTTATGTGTGATATATTTATATAGAGAAAAAGAAATAATAATAATAATAATAATAAAACATTAAAATGCAGCTGTGTGGAAATGGAGTTGATTCTTGTCATGATGAGACAAAAGCCTTAGCTCTTTGCTGCAAGGATGCCAGACAGCCACTGTCTCCTTGGGCTTTTCAGAGTCGGTTATCAGCTTTATTCTTTCAAATAGGCTATGTCCCAAGTTTGTAACTGGACAATCCAATGTAGATTATGCTAGTTGGCTTTCAAGATTGATCAGCATTCTCAGACAGTACTCATCCTTTGGAGATGAGTGAGCTTTTTATTCAAATGGAGTGTGGCAAACCAGTATGATCCTGCTTTAAAATGACATGGTGACAACATTCTTTCCACAACTCTTATAACTTATGCCATATAAATTATATGATGATTAACCAGTAATTTTATTTCACAGATTCACAGAATAGTTTAGATTGGAAATGACCTCTAGGGGTCATCTGGTCCAAGCCCCCTGCGCAAGCAGAGCCACCTACAGCAGGTTGCCCTGGACCATGTCCAGACTCTTTTGAAGATCTCCAAGAAGGGAGATGCCACAACCTCTCTGGGCAACCTGTGCCAGTGCTCCATTACGCATACAGAAAAGAAGTGCTTCCTGATGATCAGATGGAACCCCTTGTGTTCCAGTTTGTGCCCGTTGCCTCTTGTCCTGGCACTGGGCACCACTGAAAAGAGTCAGGTTCTGTCCTCTTTGTGTACATTGATAAGATCCCCTCTGAGCCTTCTCTTTGCTAGGCTGAACAGTCCCACCTCTTTCACTCTCTCCTTATATGACAAATGCTTCAGTCTCTTCATCATCTTTCTGGCCCTTCATTGGGCTCCCTGCAGTATGTCCATGTTTCTTGGTAATGGAGAACCCAGAACTGGACATAATACTCCTCCAGGTGTGGCCCAATGAAGGCCAAAGAAATTGTGCAAAGAAGGCCAAAAAAAAATGGTCCCCAAAAAGGCCCCAGTTAGGCAATAGTTAGGCCAAAAATGGCCCAAATTAGGAAGAAAAAAAAAAAAAAAAAAGCCCAAATTAGGCTAATGAAAAGGTCCAAAGGAGACCCAATGAAGGCCAAAAAGAAGGCTGAAATAAAGCCTAGCAAAGGCTGGTAGAAAGGCCCAATCAAGGACAAAAAATTCCCAGCCCAAAGGAGGCCCAAATAAGGCCAAATAAAAAAGGACCAAGAGAAGTCTCCCCACAAGGCCGAAAAAAAGCTGGAAAAGATCCACATTCAACCCCCATTCACTTAAAAAAAAGGCCACAAAAAGCCAAAAAGGGCTCAAAGAAGGACAAAAATATCCCCATGGCCAAAAAAAGGCCCAAATCATGCTCAAAGAAAAGCCCCAAAAATTGGCCAAAGAAGGGCTAAAAAGAAGGGCTGAAAATAAAAGGCTGAAACTATGCCAGAAAAAAAGGGGACAGAAAAACAAAAGCTGGAAAAAAGGCCCAAAAGAAGGTGCAAGGAAAGGCCCAAGGAAAGGATGAAAAACAGGCTCAGATTAGGCTGAAAAAAAAAAAAAAAAGCCCCAAATGGCCAAATAAAATACCTAAAGGAAAGCAAAAACAGTCCAAAAAAAAAAGGGGCATGGGGGGGCTGGCCCCTTGACTATTGCCTGCAGACCTCTGTAGTCAGTTTTGGTACTATGGAGGTTTCCCCAGCAGTATCATTTGTGCCCACATGGAGAAAAAGAAAGGGGGTAGTAGTCCGAGGGCTGGACCAGCTTCAGCGATGCTTCCACAACAGCCTGGATATGGGCCTCCGGGCAGGCAGCAAACCTCCCTAGCTGATAGATCAGGCTGACAGATGGGTGCCTCTGCTCCTCACTGCAGGGAGTCACCCACTGAGATGACATGCCAATTCTTCCTGGTAGCCCTGCATGCTTTAGGGTTAGGTGGACCAGATTCACTGCTAGCAGGCGCATCTGGCTTCTCTTCAACATTGAGAGTGGTGAACCTATTTTATAGTTGTAAGCACTTCGGTAAATCTTCCTCCTGGTGCCAGAAGTCATCAGCTTCCATCCTTTCTTTTCTAGAGGTCATGCTTACCTCAGCACTGGGGGTGGATACTGATAGCTTCTGTTCTGCAGCTGGAGTCAGACTCTTCAAGCTGTGTCTGAGAGAATATCCTTTCTGTCTCCCTTTCATCTTCTCTGGTGCCTCGCAGCCTGCCCACTTCCTCTTGNTTTAGGGTTAGGTGGACCAGATTCACTGCTAGCAGGCGCATCTGGCTTCTCTTCAACATTGAGAGTGGTGAACCTATTTTATAGTTGTAAGCACTTCGGTAAATCTTCCTCCTGGTGCCAGAAGTCATCAGCTTCCATCCTTTCTTTTCTAGAGGTCATGCTTACCTCAGCACTGGGGGTGGATACTGATAGCTTCTGTTCTGCAGCTGGAGTCAGACTCTTCAAGCTGTGTCTGAGAGAATATCCTTTCTGTCTCCCTTTCATCTTCTCTGGTGCCTCGCAGCCTGCCCACTTCCTCTTGTACATCTTCACTTGACAGCACAGCTCCCCAGAATGGCACACCTCCTGCAGGACGGGGGCCTCTCTCATGGCCTCAGAGAGAGGCCCCAGGCACTCGCTGCAGCTGGGGACCCAGAGGGCTGCATCTGCCACCTGAAGCTGTCTGTAACTAAGACTCCACCCTAGCAAGGATAGCTGTTCCAACATCTGCTGGCAAAATAGATCAGTTGGGCATCACCACCATATCCAAAGCTGCTACAGCAATCCAGTTTCAACTGTGAGGCCTCTTCTTTGCAGACTGCTGCATTGGTTGGCTGCTTCTGCTAGCTATGCACTGGACCAGGCTCTTCTATAGGCCTCTCCCAAGCAGCAGTTTAAGGGGTGCTTGACCCTCACTAGTCAGGGTGCAGCTACAGCAAAATCTCCAGGCACTCTAGGTCATGAGCAGTTAATTATACTCACTAGAAGCTGATAGAGCTTCCTCAGTCCCACACCATTGTGGCTCTGCTTACTTTGTCCTTGCCTAAAAGCAATGGGCAGCCTCAAGTTTCTCAGAGCATTGCCAGGCATCCCTAATACTCTTGAACCTTGTCCCCAGAAGGTTCCTGAAGTTTCCAAAGCAAAGCCAAAGACTGCTGTGCAAACTGCTGCATCTGTTGGCTGCTTCTGGGAGCTGCAGTCATTTTGACTGTGTCTTGTCCATGAAAAGGTATGTGTCAAGTTGGTGTAAATATATTTTGTCTATTTTCCCTCCTATGTTTAGACTGTGCTTTTATGTACCCTGTTTATGTCTTGCTTCCATAATATGTGTCCTCCAGATCACTCACTTGCTGTTCTTCACATGTGTCTTAACTTGAGTTTATTATGGCCTCTCTGAAAATAAATCTGATTCAGGAACCTCCCTGCAAGCTCCACATTGGCAAGTGCAGACTCACATTTCTAGTGGTGTCTAAGGTCTGGGACACATATCGCCTTAATGGATATCTAGACTGTTTTCTGACTGCATAAAAACACCCTATCTTTTTAAACAATATCCTAGCAGGTCTGCAGAATATCTCTTTAGCTACTCCTTTTAGTATATGATTAAATTAAAGTATACCAACTTAATTAAGCAATAAAGGTTAGGCAGTCACCTTGTCACAGAATCACAGAATCACAGAATCACAGAATGCTGGGGATTGGAAGGGACCTTGAAAGATCATCTAGTCCAATCCCCCTGCCAAGCAGGAACACCTAGATCAGGTCACACAGGAACGCGTCCAGGCGGGTTTGAATGTCTCCAGAGAAGGAGGGACTCCACTAGATACAGGCCTCCAACTAGATTCCGTCCCATTGACCACAACTCTCTGGCATCTTTCTTTCAGCCATTTTCCTGCCTGCTTCTCTGTCTGTCCATGAATGTAACTCTAAGTTCCTCTTTAGTGGGGGCAAAGTTAATTACTGTCCTGTAATTGGGATAGAAGAAACAAGTTAATGCCAGTCTTTAGGAAAGGAAGGCAGAATGTGGCTACTTTTTATTTGGCAACAGTCAGCTGAACATACGCATCTAAATTCTGTCTTAACGTGGCACTTTTATCTCTTCTCCGGAGTGGGGACCATCATAGGTTATATGGGAAGAGTTCAAATATGTGTCGTAGGAAAGGTTAGGAAGCAAAAGTCAGAAAACTACAGAAGCCCAGGCTTCATCGCTTTAACATGGCAAATAACTTACAATGTTTTATATTATCTTTGGTCCACTATTGGTAGTTTGGCCTGTGTTGTATGTAACACTGACTTGTCTTGTGTAGACTGTTATGTGCTTCAACAGTTTTTTTTTTTTTTTTTGGTGATGGTGAATTTGATCATTTAAAATTTGGGTGCAATGTGAAAATTATTCTACTTTAAAATTTGTCTTTCTTTTAAAAAGTGAACATACGAACATCTATGCCAAGCATTCTAGTTAATTGTGTTAACAGTGATGTGAACAATTTCTTCTAACCTCAAAGTTTAACAGCTCTGTCTGTATTTAGAAGCCTGTGATACATTGCACAGGCTTTACTCTCCTCCTGCTGCCTATGTGTATAGATGTGTGGCACTATCCCGTCCACAATCCAAACAGAATCATCTATCAGCTTCCATATCTTCAGAAAAGAAAACAGCAGGACACTTGTACATCGTAGTGTCCTGCTGCAGTACACTGTGGATCAATAGCTCCTTGATTAAATCATATATTCTTGCTCTTCTGTACAAAAAGTAATATTGCTGTTATAGACACCTCTACTCCCCTTTTGAACACTCTCACCTTTTCCAGATTTCCTGGCCCAATGTGGATTAAAATTACTCAACACACTATGCAATTTCTTTTCTGTCCAAGTTTGTCTGGTACATGCTAAACTACTTTGTGAAACTGTGGATATCTGTGCTTTCAATACACTTTCCCCAAATAATGACAATTTCTGTAATTGTTACTCTTGACTGAAGGGTTATTTGAAATATGAAAATTAAATCCTGTATTGGTTTCAGTGCATTAAATTAATATTTAATAATGTCTCCTCTAACTAACCACAAAATTTTATCAATATTCTCCAGTGAAATGCTGTCCAGCAAAAGTTTAAGTAGAATGGAGTTTGAAAATTACAGTAGTGGAGTTATGCTGATTTATAAAAAAAAAAGAACTCCATGGAAGAAGGTCCTGCAATGTGTACTTGTTGCTTCTTAGAAATGCCTCAACATTTAAGGGGTGGCAAACAGGGGCAATGAATAGGAAGACGAGCAATGAAATACCACTTCCAGTAAGGCAGGCTAGAAGAGATGTTGAAAAGAAGGACCATCATATTTTCACAGTTTTGCCAATCTATGCTTAGACAGTGAATTACTATGTTGTAGGATTAGCCTGGGAATTTGAGGCACTGATGAATATTTCATGCATTTGTGACATACATTGGGTATTCAGAGTATTTGCCACTGACAGATGCTTCTGACACTAGAAAGAACTGGGTATCCTCTATCTGGCTTACTTACAGGTAGAAACATTTTTTTTTCATCTCCAGGACTCAGACCATTCATCATTTCCAGATATAGGAATTAGACTAGATCAGTAAAGAAATGGGTCTGCATATTGATTTTAGATACAGTTTCTGTGCAGAATTTGATCCTTCAGAAAACACACTCATTTCTAAGAATTTGCCCAACTGTTTGTTTGCTTTTATCCTAGAATCCTGTAATCATAGAATATCCTGAGTTGGAAGGCACCCACAAGGATAATCGAGTCCAACTCCTGGCTCCACACCGGACCACCCAAAAATCAAACCAGATGTCTGAGAGCGTTGTCCAAACGCTTCTTGATCTCCTGAAGGCTTGGTGCCATGACCACTGCCTTGGTTCTGGAGCCTGTTCCAGTGCCCGACCACCCTCTCAGTGAAGAACCTTTTCCTGACACTCAGCCTGAACCTCCCCTGTCACAGCTCCATGCTGTTCCCTCAGGTCCTGTCGCTGTCACCAGAGAGCAGAGATCAGCGCCTGCCCCTCCGCTCCCCTCGTGAGGAAGCTGCAGGCCGCCATGAGGCCTCCCCTCAGTCTGCTCTTCTCTGGGCTGGACAAACCAAGTGACGTTAGCAGCTCCTCATACATCTTCCCCTCTAGACCCTTCACCATCTTTGTAGCCCAAAACAATCTGAGTGACAGATACAGTAGGTAGACACGAGGAAGACTAGCAAATAACTTAGTTGAGGCTTTAGGCTCTTCAATCTTTGTATTCAGATGACTAAAAGCCAAATTCCTAAAGCATAATTCCTTGCTTTACATAGCTGGGCCTCTTNAAAAAAAAAAAAAGAGGAGAAAATGGAGATCCTAACCAATACACAAATAGTGAAAATATTTTTTAAAAAGATAAGAAAAGAACAGATTTTACTGAGGAATGGGTAAACCAGCTGTCACACCACAGGTAACACTGTTTCACATAATTTGAAGACAAATAACATATTTTTTATGGAAATGAGGTAGTGTACATATTTACATTGTGGCTACTTAAGTGGAGAACGAGAGAAAAGAAAAATATACATTTGGCTTATCTTCTGTTGAAACCTTTGCTATACAATTTCCTTATGACTTGCTCTTCCACTGTGTAGCTATATAAGTCATTAAGCAATACTGATTAGAAATGATAGTCTTTTTCTTTCATAAATTATTACCAAAGGATGTGGCATGCACTTTTGCTGTGGATATATACTTGCCAAGACTATATCAGCCTGACTATAAGAAGTAACAAATTTCTTTCTCTTTGATCAGTCAGTATCAAAAAAGAAGAGGTCTGATCTCTCCATTGCCCTGAAAAGCTGTATTAAATGCCACCCATATCTATGTAAAAGTCATCAATTTTCCTAGTTCTCTGCTTTACCAGGAATGCAGAAGGAATCTGTTCCACTGCTGATGGGAAGGTTGTGAAGGGGATTTTCCTTCCTGGCTGCCTGAGGAAATTATTGTTGTCAGAATGCTTCATTAAATTATATTTAGGCAGGAGTGGTTGGGATAAGGTGAAAACTTTCCACTTGACTGGAAAGTGTGTAAGCCTGATCCTCACGCCAAACCAGAAGAAACATGGTATCATGGGATTAATTCAGAGGCTTTAATTGTCTCATGAAACCAAATCCAATTGGTTTACGTAGATATGATGAATAAGCTCAGGGCATTAACAAGGGAGTTAATGACCAGCTGGGTTTAATAGCTCTTCATATTTTCATGGGGTCATGAGAACATCGGGAAATGCCTTAGACCTCCATTTGAAAATGTGTTGTTAAATGCTCATACTTTATGCTTAAATAACATGAAAACAGCACCAAACCAATGGTGTTTCTGCTGGATGATTTCTGGTCCAAATACAATTTACAACTTACTATCATAAATTTACTGCGGGAAAATACAGAATCATGTTAGATTTTTGTCTTTGGAAATTTTCTTTTCATCTTGATTGCTGCTATCTACTAGATACCATAGCTGAAAACTCAAAGTTTTCCCTGTTCCCACGTTTCGGATGAGAATGGGCAGCTATGCATGCTTCAGTCTCCCATCATTTTCTTCCTGCCGTCCAGTGTTCCCTTAGCCCTACATGTGACTACACATGTGTGTAACTTTAATATTTTATTCATGAGGTGAGTGGGAATTACTTCCCAGTATAGGCCAACATCTCTGTGCAAGCGTTTCAGCGCAGAAGTGAAGAAACCCCTCTTTTCCTGCTGCCCTTCTCTGCTACAGCACGTCATCCCGACACCTTGCCCTGCGTCAGCCGGTGTGGTGTGGGTGAGGTTGCCACAGCAACAGCACACTCTCGGTTACACCCCCTGTAACTACATGATTGTGAGTCAGTTCAAAAGTTTTACCAGGTTTTTATTAGTCTGTGATGCACTGCCCAGTCATCTACAGTTACTCGCCTGGCCCCTGCTCATAAACCTGCTAGTAACCCTTAATGTAATTGCTTGTGGTGTTCTCACTTTCATCCTTTGGGATGGAATCTCTGCAGGTCACCTGCCCAACAAGCTGTGCAGAAACTGGTTGGTTCGTCAGCCATCCCATAGATAAACAGGTAATCAGGCAATAACTAATTTGCTATTTGCTTTTCAAAAGAATCTGTGAGGCAGCGGTAGTGAGTAACTGTTGAAGAGTAAACCTGGAGTAACCCACAGTGCATTGTAAAACCTCATTTGCTTCTGTTAAAGTAGAAGCAGTGAGATAATTTTCATTAACATCTAACTTACAACTCTTCTTATTTTTTCAGACATGGAGATGACTTGATTGTGACACCATTTGCTCAGGTAGGCACAATTTTACCTTATTTCTCACATGATCTTGCAACGTAAGGTCCAGAAGGCCAAACCAGTTCTTTTCCACTGTTAATATTACGTAAGATTTGTTTGCATGAAACAGGAAAAAAGCTCCCTAAACAAAAACTCATATAACTGTCACTCTATTATCTATACCTATATGCTCTGTATCTTTTTTAATGTTTTTCAATTATCTGAAAAGTTGAAGTGCAGCAACACAAAAAACACCTTAGACTGCAGGGTGTTCATAGACTGTAGCAGACAGTCATGATGAAGACAAGTCTTTGTTCTCTTATTCTACTGCTGTTTACAATTACAATGCCTTCTTATGAAGATATTTTATACATTCAATACAAGGTAATTTTTAGATGCAACTTCAGTCTGAATGCACAGGTTGCTTTGGTCTGTTGCATACAATGAATATTCATTTAATAGGTTATTGTAAATTTAATTGTGTTGTAAATGGACAGATACAGTTCATTTCACTGTCATTTCAGTTTCATTACAGTTCAGATACAGTGTCTTCATTATAAGACACTGGCTGATCAAACCTTAATATGAAGATTACCTTAATCTTTTATTAGCAGAGAAAAGATTGAGCCTGAGCCTTTTCTAACAAAGCTTTATGACTTCCCAAATGGTAAATATACTTCTATGATAGAAAGAGAAGAAATGACAGCAAAAACAAGAGAAAAAAAAAAAAAAGTAAAACCACTTCTGGGTTCCATTAGTTCCTCAGGAAACATAAAAAACATAAGTCTCAAGCAGAAAAAAAAATACAAATTGTATGGGTGTCAAAAAATCCAATAATACTTATGTTAGAATCATAGAATATCCCGAGTTGGAAGGGACCCACAAGGATCATCAAGTCCAACTCCTAGGTCCCTAAAGGGCAACCCAAAATCAGACCATGTGTCTGAGAGCATAGTCCAAATTCTTCTTGAACTCTGGCAGGCTCAGTGCCGTGACCACTGCCCTGGGGAGCCTGTTCAGTGCCCGACCACCCTCTTGGTGAAGAACCTTTTCCTAAAACCCAGCCTGACCCTCCCCTGTCACAGCTCCATGCCGTTCCCTCGGGTCCTGTC
>VXAA01006844.1:201229-228684 GCA_013399115.1 Anseranas semipalmata | reverse complement strand
GTACACAGTACTCGAGGTGAGGCTGCACCAGCACAGAGCAGAGCGGGACAATCCCTTCCCTTGACCGGCTAGCAATGCTGTGCCTGATGCACCCCAGGATATGGTTGGCCCTTTTGGCTGCCAGGGCACACTGCTGGCTCATGTTCAGCTTGCTGTTGACCAAAACCCCCAGATCCCTCTCTGCAGGGCTGCTCTCCAGCATCTCGTCCCCTAGTCTGTACACATAGCCAGGGTTGCCCCTTCCTAGGTGCAGAATCCAGCACTTGCTCTTGTTGAATTTCATGTTGTTAGTGATTGCCCAGCTCTCTAGTCTGTCTAGGTCTCTCTGCAAGGCCTCACCACCCTTAACGGAGTCAATGGCTCCACCCAATTTGGTGTCATCCACGAACTTGCTCAAAAAGCCTTCTAGTCCTACATCCAGGTCATTTAAGAAAGCATTGAAGAGGACTGGTCCTAAAATGGAACCCTGGGGAACCCCACTAGTGACAGGTCGCCAGCCCAACATAACTCCTTGTTAGTTGAGTTTATGTTCATTTTCATCTGAATTTTATTACAAATTATGCCATATATATAAGACAGGTTGTATTATGCCTGGAAAAACAGTAAATGTTACACCACATTTTTTACCCCTGGGACAAAACACCCTATTTGTGTCAAGGGCAGCTTGGTATTCCTGTGGGCATAGACAGACATGCTTTGGCAATTGGAGCAGGAGCAGTTGATTAATACTACTTGCACCAAGGTGCTATAATAGATTATATGAGTCCTTTTACTGTTTCAATGCAAAACCCTGTTAGCAGTGGCTTAAATCAACCTGTTTTCATTTGCACTGAAGAGGAGAAAGAGCACTCACAGGGTGAGCTATCATGTCACATTCCCTGACATAAGGGGAATTGATATGCACTTGAGAAGTGGTTTCCAGCAGAGGGGACATGACATCTCATTAGACTCTTAGGAAAAACTTAGCCCTTATCTAAAAATGATTTCAATATGCAAAATCCCTTCTCCTTGTGGGGCCTGCTCACAGATTACATCTGCAGATAAGCACAGGACCCATCCCTCTGGATTAAGTTAGCAGTATTAGGATCTCACTCAGGACTTCAGGAATTTTTCCCCATATGCCAGTACAATGTCTATATATCACACAAAACAGTCAAAATAAAATAATGTGAGTGATTTACAATTTAAGGATCATTTTTTTATCATCAAAAATGTTTGATTTTTTAAAAATCACTAATGATTGTATACAACTTGATTTTGGAAATTGTATTACTTACTTAGGGATTAAACCTAAAGAGGTTTGCAAGTGACTGGTTGCTTTTTTGCTCACGGATCTAACCCTGGAAACATTAAGCACAAGTGGAAGCTCTGTGAACAGAGAAACTGTCATTTAATATATTTAGTATAATAGATGCATAGATATTTACACTTTAACACAATAAATCAAGTTGTTTGGCTGCACTGAATTCTGGAGCTAATGGCCGGTTTTTGTTGTCATTCTGACAATCATTGCTATTTATCTGGGGACCCCTTGCTTTTGCAGAATGTTTCAAAGTATGGATGTAGTATGCAACTATTGCAGCAGGAATGCTGGGCAGATACTGGCCATTTTATCCCTGGACCTACAAAGCAGTTGTCTAACCTTCCAGAACAAATAGGAAGACTTACAAGACAAACATTCCAGTCTCCATTTTCTGGAAAAAGAAGGATTCATAATGTCTCAGACAGTGGAAAAACCTAGACAATGTGAATAGTGGTGGGCACAGCACAGACACTCCCTCGCCATCTCTTGAGGGACCTGAGTGCGGGTCCAGCGAGGCTCGTTAGCCTCCGTTCACAACTGGCCCCGAGCAACCTGGCAGCTCTGCACACTCCTTTCTCCAGCACCCAGCTGCTGAGTGTCATATTATTTCAGATGCAACTCATACCTCAGTGAGGTTCATGTTTGCACGTGGCATTGTGTCTAACCTACTAACCTTTCTGAAACTGAGCCCCACACAGCAGGTATGGTTGTTCATTTCAGCCCAGCAGAGGCAGAGCTAATAAGCATGGATGTATCTGAGATGGCTCACTGAGCAGTCACTTAGCTACAGTTGTGCTAGCTCCCAGTTCATGGTGCACCTTGAATATATAGATAATTTCAGTCCAATAGGGCTTATTGAGTAGGAACTTGCAGTCAGGAAAACTGACTACATTTTTCAATGGCCCAAGACAGCTCTGGGAGCCACATAGATCTGTTTATCTGGTGCAGTGCTACCTCTAATAATACTAGCACATAGAATTGGTCTCAGCATCCTCACACACATAGACCAGAATGCAGGCAGATTGACCAAAGAAAACTGAAAATTGGCTGCAGTCACTAAAGTATGTCTTTCCTCAACAGTTCCAACTTTTTTCCTTTTATGCTTTCCTCTCTTTCCACCTGCAACTCATCCTTTCCTTTTAGAATATTTTAATACTTCATCAGTTTGCCTTTGTATTTTGTGTATTCATTTTTTGAACTTTTGAACTCCAGCATCTTTCCTTTTCTGTTCACTTCATACCACATTTCCATCTGTGTATATCCAACATCTAAATATAGCATTTGTTACTGTCACTATACCGTGGGCATGCAAATCTGATGGCACAAGTAATTATTTATATTCAGTTCTGAATGTAGAATATGTGAGTTTGCCTCCTGATCTTTTGAAAGAAAAACATGGTGAAATGAATTAGGCAATGAATTTATTATCGTAACACATTTGGGAATTATCTACAATAATTGCTTGAACACCATCAGTCATGATTATCTCTGGAATATTTTCTGTTACGAGCTTTTATTAAATGCTTCATTTCTCTCCAGCCCCCTTCCTACTTCATGTATAAAATTAAGGGGCTGTGGAAAGAGGGTTGTATCCTCCGTGACTTAGATCTCTGGAAGCCAAATTCCCATTCCTGCCTTTGTTAGTCTCTAAAATCCTAGTACGGGTTCACCAGGGAAACAGAATAATCTGGGCTGAGGAGCAGCAGTGGGTGAGTACCACAAAGACACATCAGTGATTAGTTTTGTTGCCTCCTCCCATTCCCAGTCTGGTTTTGAATAATTCATGGTTCCCTCTCTGACATCAGATGAACTGCCTCTCCATGGTCAGAGATGTATCCTGTTGTCCTTACATGGTGCAAAATTTGTTGTATTTATCCAACCTCCTTCAGCAGAGAATGCCTATGCCACTTATACCAAGGAGACACTCTGCTGCTTCCTCTAGCTGCTGTCTTGCATAAAAATAAGTCCAGAAAGCAAGTACTCCATTTATATTGTCTTTCCCAATGTGCAAGATGTAATTTTGTGCCTGCAGACATTTCCCACCTACTCAGATAATACCTTCCTCTTTATCTGGACTTCTGTATGAAGTGTCCAAATGAATTCAGCCCCTTAAAGGAGCCACTTTTATTTTTCCTGCCAGTCTAGACAGTCTCATTCCCTTTGTCCTTTGAGGTTTGTGGGGGCTGAACTGCAAATGGAAAAATCTGTAATCATTTCTTATGTATGAAGTATTAGGTTTGAATGGGCTATTATCATCCAAACACGAATGCTTTTATGGTCATTTTAGAGAACTAAGTAGTATTCTGTGAAAAACTTTCCTCTTTTTCAAGTAAGTCTGTCTTTAAACAAATAATGAGTTGTTTATGAGGGAAGAAAAGAAATAAACTATTGGCCTTGTATTACAGATATGTTATTGTTAAGTAATGGTCAAAGGCTTTGGACAAACCAACCCTGGAAACTTTTTATAGATGTTTCGCGATGTCCTTTCCTTTTTCTTTGAGCACAGTGGATTGAAGCTAACTCAGTCTCACCTGTGCAGAAATTTAGACTGAAACCATTTTGTATGTTCCAGGTGCTGGCGAGCCTGCGTACTGTACGGAATAACTTTGCTGCGTTAACCAATTTACAAGATCGGGCACCCAGCAAGTGAGTGTCAATTTTTGGCCACTAAACTTTTTTGCAGTGGTATTTTTAAATTGTAAACTAAGAATAATAATTAGATGTTACAAATTTCAATCTATGTCTCCAAGCTTGTATAAAACATGAGATGGCTAGTGGCTTTATTAATCCCTTAAAGCTGTTATACTTGATAGTTGAGACAGCAGCCCCCTTGCCTACTAACTGGTCTTGCATTGCTGTCCTTGCATAAACTTGGAGTGTTTTTGTGTGTGTGTGTGCAATTTCTGTGATTTTCAATAAATTAGTCATATGTCAAAGATCATTCAGAGATGATCACTCAGGCAAACTCTGAGTTGTGCAAATGAATAAAAGTGAGTAGACAGCTACAGTCATTGTGAGCTACTTGCATGATCTAGACCTAGAAATCATCCAACATAATGACATCCTACATATCCATGGTAGTTCATGATTATAATGAGACATTATAAATATGATCTTTCTCCAGTTCTGGTACAGCATCATTGTTAACCTTAACATTAATTAAACTTGTAAATTTTGTAGTGAAGCAGTTTCCCACACCCAAAATGTGTGTATCTAGAAATTAGAAGTAGTTAGCATTCATGGAAGCTCTGCCCCATAGCAGTTTCTCACTGAAGACTTCAGCACATAAAGACAGCTGCCTATCATTGCATATGCAATGCCACACAAAGATGTTTGCAGCCCCCTTGGTCGGAATATGTCCCTATTCAGCTCTTGCTTGCAGTCATCCATACATCCCTAAGCAGCTGCGTCAGTCCAGCAAATTGTAGCTTTTGCCAATGAGCAAAGGATTCTACTCAGCTGTTTGCCCTAAAGACTATTGTGAAATGTATATGCAAAATAACAAATGAAGTTAAAACTAATTTTTGCTTGAAGAATGTATTTCAGGTGAGAGAATGTGGTTAGTATAAGAATAATGATAACTGTGTATATAGACCAAACTGTAAGCTTGGTACAAGCTCTAGCTATGATTAAGCAGGTTTTTAACAAACTTGTAAATACCCCTGCTGAAGTTCCCAATCTGCAGAAAGATTTGAGAGTCAGTTGTGAATTCCGTTCTGCATTAGAAAGAAATAGCTAAATGAAGTTTTTCTTTGTTTATGCCAGTGTGTTCCAGTCCCCAAATAACTTCCAAAGGAAAAATGTTTTCTATTATACTGTTCAAGAATTCAACCATCTTTGAATTTATCAGGCTTATAACTCCTTTTTGTTTCTTCTTTTTTTTTTTCTTAAACAGACGGTCACCAATGTGTAACCAACCATCTATTAACAAAGCAACTATAACAGGTAAGAGGAATTAAAATGACTAAAATTCCTCTATGAAACCAACAAGGGTTTCTAAATTTAATAATTATTTATAAAAATGTAAGTCTCACTGAAAACCGAATTTTATAATAATAACCTTATATTATTCATTATCTTGTTTTATTAAGGAGAATTTGAGTCGTGTAGTGACTCAAATTGGTGTCTTTTGGTGCTATATCATGTTGATTTTCTCATTTCTGTCTTATTATTCTGTTTTTAAAGTAAGTTCTTTCCCAATTTGTGTTTTTTTTTAACGTGATGGTCCTTAACACTCCATTTTCTCTTCTTTTACAAGTTTGTGACTGTGTCACGATTACTTTCATTAATAACTTTTTGCAATGAAAGGTAGTAGAAAGAACTAGTATGAGGTATGCATTGATCTTTCATTTGGGATCTGGAGTTCTGTAGCCATACTGAGGCAGTCTTGGCATTACAAGCCCTTAAGCAATAAGGAAAAATTTTGAAAACTCACTTTTCTGATTTAGAACTGTAGATTTTATTTCTATAACATTTGTAGGTGCGTAAAAGAAAATTTATTTATAATAGGCTATTATTTCTAAAGAAATATTAACTTGAAAACAGGACTGGGATCATAAGTTACGTGAACACTTCTGAAAATTTTACCCTGCAGTACTTTTGTTTATTATTATGGCAACTTGGTCTCAGACAGTTTTATGGGAACACACTTCTTTGACCTTGTATTTTTTATATTATGTTAATACATGTGTTCTTACTCTGTGTAGTTTTCCAGGTAGTTACATTCTCTATGGCTTGTTGACAGAGTGAAAGGATTTGCTTTGCCTCTTAGTGAGAGTATACAGGTACTTACTACACAAGCAGTTTATCATTTAAAGCAAAATCTTACCGTTTCCAGTATTTTCAATGTGATTTTTTTTTTTCAGATAGAACTTAGCTTGATTTTTACTGACCCTCTGCAAAGCTCTTGTCTTTTTAATTGCATGACAATAAGATTGTAAGTCAAGGAAGAATGATACTTCATCTTTTTTGGGGGAGGGCGGGGAGGGGAGAACTGTGGCTTTGTCACATTCTGTAATCTCTTTCCTTAAGCTCTGGAATGTGGTAACATCATTAGGTTTTTCATCTATCCTCACACAATATCCACATATCCCTCTAAAAGATCCAGTCTTGGCTGTTCTGTACTATTTTATTCTCCAAGGAATTAACTCATCTTGTAATCTGAGCATTTGTGTGGAGGGCTTATCAGGGAACAGGGTTAACTCTTTAAATCCATTCTATACACAGAAAATCATCCTTAGTTAAGAATTTTCTGCAACCATACTTAAATTCATGGTAATTAAATAAATGGGGAGGGGAGGCAGATAAATACATAGGTCTGTCATGAACTGCTTCCCTTGCCTGTAACAACTATAATCATAATCCTTTGTTAATGTAATCCTTTAAGAGGTCACTTTGGGTGTTGTTTTCAAATTATTGTCCATGAGATGTTTTAATTGTTGATAGATGCCACATCTATTTTAAGTGTGGATTTTGTCTCACAAATCAGCACAGTCACCCAGAAGTCTGTTACCTTAACTGGAGATAGAGATTTTGAAAAGTAGGGTTCTTTCTTTGCTTCCAAGGCACTAACTTTAGAAAGCCTACAACAGAGTAAAATCCCTGCCAGTAAAAGAAAACGTAATATCCAGAACAGAAGATACGCATGCATGTGAACATTCAGTGAGCCTACCTTACATGCTCTCCCACAGCTGTTTGCCTGAGGCCAGCTTCTCTTCTCCAGCAGGAGAAGCTGCTCAGGCATCAGGACCCAGGACACACTCTGCTGGATGTTACTGTTGCTCTTTTTAAATCCGCCCCCCCGATCTGAAGGTTTCCATTCGGTTAATCCCCAGAGTGCACTGTACTTGTCAGAAGCAATGCATCAACTGAGGTTTTAATGTTTGGAAGGAAGGTAGCGCAGTCAGTGGTGCAGCTAATCTAGAAAATGTTTCTGTGCCAAGAAATTTAAAGGAAGCAAGAGTAGAAGGTAAAGAATAGTGAGGATAATTTAATCTAATTGAATTCAATCTGATTCATCAGAGATGCTGCTGGAACTGCTGTGCCCAAATTATGCATTGAACTAGCTGAGCTGGGGCCTATGTGCGTTGGATATAAGTGGCTAAAAGACATCAGTGATACAGAAAAGATATTAAGCCAATATAAAGCATGAAAATGGCTATAATGCACTTTGACTGTTGAATGGAGATTGTGGCTGGATACTACTGGATACTATTTTGCCTGAACGGGTTTTCCCATTCTTAGTCATACACTGTTTTTGATATTTCCATAGCAACAAATTTCATGGCATAAGCACAGAAGTATGCAGAGATGCTTTCTTGAAGCATATAAAATGCTAGCAAAACACATTGCACAATGGCACTATGCCAAGGAAAAAGATATATTACAAACACTTTTTTTTTTTTCCTGCTCTTCTTAAAATAATTAAAAATCCTTTTGAATACTACTACTCTTTTTGAATTCTTCTTGGGATTATTTGTAATGCAGCTTGTGCAGAGTCCTTCCTGCTGAAAAATCCCGCTGGTCATGCTATTCTCAGAGTTCAGGTCATCGAGTATCCAGAGTCACCAGACAGGTAGAGCCCCATCAGATCATCAGGATGGCACAGCTAGCAATCTCGGCAAGAAATGATCATGAGTGTAATAAAGTAGGTGACTGGAAGACACAGTGTCACTAAACAATGTTAATGCTAAAACAGAAATAGGCACATAAGGTGGAAGGTTTATGTTGCTAAGCTTCCTGGAAGTGTCATCTTCCAGGAAAAGCAAAAGTGTAGCAATAGGGAACCGTTGCAGAAGACACAGGGAAAATGACAAAGGAAAGATAAAAAGGGGTTTGGTAAAACAAAGTGACTAAAGTAGCAAGAGCAAAATTCTCCCATTGTGATGAAAAAGTATTTTCTGCTATTTTAAGAATTCACTCTGAGGTAGAAAAGTGGGAGAAAATCCATTAACAAAAAAGTAGGAAACTCTGGAATTGGGAAGTGCAGCAGCATAGGAATAAAATGTTCAGGTTGTTAGAAACAATAGCAACCATGTCAGCCTTGAAATTTGCAGTCATCTTTCAATGTAAATATGTAGAAGTCAATTATTAAAATATGGCTTATTCTATTTAATATATTTACATGAATCCCTTTTGGAAACTGTTGAAAGAAGCAAATAAATATTAGTGGCATTCTTGATCTTCAGTATAAACCAAGTACCCTATGGTATGTTGGGTGTCCCTTCTACAAATAAATCAGGGGGTAGGAGGTGGGAGCTTTTTGTGTACCAATAAGCTTCTCAGATGGCACTTTTCTTAACCATTTTAGACATCCAGGATGTAGATACCTGTTTTGGTGAGGCTCTTTAGAGTCCCTTTACAGTCAATGTGAATTAGCAGACATGCAAAATGACTTATTTTAGGTGTCTTCTTTAAAGGCAAGTGAATTGGTCCCTAAAAGTGCCATTGCTGTCCTTTGACTGAGACTAGCTTGGGATAACTCCTTTTGCTGCATGGTGATTCCTTGCTTGGTGTTCTGTTCTTCAACCAGAAGAGGGGTTCCTCTCACTGTGAGTCACATTTTCCAGGCAGTCATATGAATACTGCTTCATTTCAAGTTTATAGTAATTCTCCTAATGAAACACAACAGTGAATTATAAATAACATTTCATTTTCAAAAATAATAATAAAAAATAATAATAAATACTACTATCTGTGACTCAAGGATTGAGCTTGAAAGTTTTCATTTTTGATGAAAAAATGATCAAGCATTGCATGTCTTTTGATTACTACAATTCTAATAGCTACATTTCTAGATGAAAATAATATGAGCTATGAAGGAACCACATAAGGTCTTTCTTGATGTGCGTGACATTTAAAATAGACAGGAGATCTCACAATTTCTCTGCCCACTAATGACAATTTGCAAATTCAGTCTGGTAGATACTTTTATGTGCAAAAACTACATGCAAAAGGAGGCAAATTTGTCCAAAAGAAGTTGTTTCTGGGCCTCACAATACTATCACAAATAGTGGTTAATTGCCAAGTCTTAGTTAACCTGAACCACAGGGTCTGATTCATATGTATACCTAGAATCATAGAATGGTTTGGGTTGGAAGAGACCTTAAAGATCATCTAATTCCAACCCCCCTTGCCATGGGCAGGGACACCTTCCGCTAGACCAGGTTGCTCAAAGTCCCATCCAGCCTGGCCTTGAACACTTCCAGGGATCATATATTAGATAGGCATAATATCTAATTAATAGTAATAGTTTTAAAGTGGGCTTAAATGTGGATTATGTAATTGGCCCCTTATATTACAAACATAGTGCCAAAGGGCCTTTAAGTAAACACTTCTCTCTATATAACAAATACGTCATTTAATTTAATCTTAAAATAAAACATAATTACAAAATTTCACTTTTTAGAAGTTCCTTACACTTCAAAATTTTGCATCAAAAACTAACCCAAGCTTATTTCATCAGATAGATAGAATAAAATACATGCATTTATTCAATAACAAGCTACTAAATACTTCTGCATTTCATTTATTAAAACATAGGAAGCATACAGCTTAGTTTCTGAAAAAATCTTTCAGATTTTGTTGTATATATAAAAAACATGGTGATAGAGAAAAAAAAGTATTTGCAAAGATTATGATGTTATAAATCTACCTGAATCAATTTGTTTCCGTATGCTTCCATTGCTTCTTATTGGACTTGAGTTATTTCCTTTACATGCATGGCTCTGCATCTTGAATGCAGCAGCAATCAATATCCTCTTAATTAAATTGAGCTTCTTGCATGTTTCTTGTAGGCTTTGTCCAACACAGTTCATGGTTTGTATTGATTAGCTTCAGGTTTCCCAATGAAATTTATGGTTTTGAAGTGCAATCTACCAGTCTTTTGCTATAGTTTTTATTTTATTACACTGGAAGTATAATCAATCATTATTTAATAATTAGATAATGTTAATTAATTATTCAGTGATTAGCCTGCTGTCTTTCAGTATCGTGCACTTAAACAAATACCATCATGGCAAGCTAAGCATCAAACTGAACACCTTCTATGTACAAGCAGGTGGACATAACGAGAAAAAACAAAGGTTACGTATGAAAATCAGTAGGTCATATCATAAGGCACTGGAAATGATAGATTATTTTGAGTGTGTATATCTATATATAACTGTATCTCTCATTCACATTAGTTCTGTAACTGAAAGATTTTATCGAATAATAGGATGGAATTCAAATAGAATAATTTCTTGTTCAAATTTAAATAGAAGTAACATTCCTGATCATGGGATGCTTTAAACTCTTCAAAAATCTAGAAGGCAAAGTGTTACATGTCCTGTTGATTCTTTCAGGACCTGACTGAACTGTACAGTACACCACCACACAGAGGTGTCCTGAGTAATCTAAACGCTTTTTATTCTTTCCCGTGTCTGTGATTTAGCTGGGGATAAAGTAAATGCGAGAACGCATGAGTGGACAGAAAAAAAGCAAAAGATGCATGCCTTACAGAGGATAATTCATGCAATAACAGGGTAATTGCTACTAGTTTGGGAATAGATATATGAGTGTCTATGAGAATAGAGGAAAAGGAAAGGAAAGGAAAGGAAAGGAAAGGAAAGGAAAGGAAAGGAAAGGAAAGGAAAGGAAAGGAAAGGAAAGGGAAAACCACTATTTCAGATTTTTAACAAAAATCTCATAATGCAATATCAGTGCCACATTTTAAAATAGTAAAGGCTTTAGATTTCATACCCAGGTTTAGGCAGATATCCAGAACGTGCCCTGTTCAAGACATAATTGCAGTCTATACATCACTCCTCTAGATTTAGTCAGCAGGATTACAGTTATAATGAGGACTTCCCACTCTCACTTAATTTGCCCACTGAATGTATTTTTATCTCATTACAGAGAAGCATTACTACTGCACTGCCAAATGTTTGGCAGAGGTGAAATAAAATGTTCAGAAATCCTCACTCAATGAGCTTGAGTTGCTTTCCTGAAGCACTGCAGGAAGCTGACACCCTGTTTTTAAAGGGGCATGGTTTTGGGAAAATGGCTTTTGTTCTTTGTGCAGTAGGTTGAATGACATGTGAATGTTTTGTTCTTCATAGTTTTGCTTATACTCATGCCTCTGTGGGTATTTAGAATGAATTTAACCCACCTTTGACAATTATGTTACTTTCAGGGAAAGTACCACAGGCACTTATATTTTCAAATGTGGATGTGTTTTGTAGCATTTTCACATCTTTCTTCCTGTAGTAAATTCCATCTATTATTTGACAAATTAGCAGATGTGTATCTGCAGACTTGCAGCAGGCGTAAAAGCATACATCACTAGCAGCTGAATTCAGTAATTAGAAATGCTTTATAGGCACAAAAGTCACTGATGCATGCATACATGTCCCTTTCAGTTTAATTCCTAAAAGAATATTTTCAAAACTCACATTTAGGACTAGAATCCTTAGTGAGAGACAGTTAAATGCTTCCTTTTAACTTCTGCAAATGCTTTTGAAATTTTCCCTTCTTTGAACTATATGAAGATAGCCATATAAATTACAAGTTATTTCTCGGATCAAAGAAAATTAGCACGTTGTGCTCTGTGGTGTGGATTTTATGTTATGCTATGTACAAGTAAGCACTCCTTGTCACTGCCAGTCAGATAAATAAATAGTTTTTATTTTGTTACTTCTATGCAACTCAACTCCTGCCTTTACAAAACAAGAAAAAAGACTCCTGCAAACTCACATGCCAGGCTCATAATCTACTATTTAATAGTAAATTGAAGTACTTGACACCAAAATCATTGTAGAATTCGGAGTTGACTTATCCTGCTTTCCTGCATGGCTATTCATTGTATTATCATCTGTGCAATCCTACATACTGCTCGTTTATGTCTATAACATCCTTTGGGAACTTAGCCATCTTCCTTAAAGAGATAATTTCCTTTCCCCAGATAATTATTGTTGGTGTTATCTAGACCTTTGTATAGCATAGACCAATGTGTAAGGTCAATTCTCTTCAGCTGTTGCTTAGTTTTGCCGGTGGTGTTTCTGAAGCCTTTGAGCATCCACTATGCAAGTTTTGAAGTTCAGTAGGCAATTTGAATCTGCAGAGAAAAATGCTGACGAAAAGGTCGACACCTTTTTTGTCAAAACCTTTTTTGTCAAAAAAATGTTATCATAACTTAAAACAATTAGCACTGGTTTATAATCCACTATTTGGATGAATCAATATAAATTCAGTATTAATACAGAAAATAAGAATGCAATTGGGAAAAGATGAGTAGTTCTTCATATGGAGTGGAGTTTTAAAAGGCTTTGTGCATTTTTCATAAATCTGTTGTTATATAATAATGAATTTTATTTGTGGTCTGCATCCTTGTTCTCTTTTAGAGTTACATAAAGCACTGATCTCAGGGCTTTATGTACAGAAAGGACAACAGAAACAGATGGTTGAGATTGGAAGGAGGATTAAAATCCTAATAACTGGTCTACATGATGTACAGTGCCTTCTTGCAAAGGTTTATTTTGATAGGTGCGTTTTTATACCAGACCTCAATTCACATTTATGAGATAAACTGTTATTATGAATGTATGTGTTGGTTTAACAAAAAGTAGTGTTACTGTTGAATATTTGGGGTGATACGTTATGGACAAGAAATTTTTTTTTCTTCTTGTGCCATTCAGGTAACAGATAAAAAGATTTATATTGTGCAATCCACAGCGAATATAGCTTTAGCTTCCACTGAAATCTCTCCAGCTGTTCCACATAATTCAGTACTAACTAACTAGCAATGCAAGTGTCCTTTGGTTTAGCTAGTTTCAACTACTCAATTTGCAAAATGAGCTCACAATTTTTTTAACAAGTGTTTTGAAAAAAGGATTGACAGTCATCAGTTTCAGTGAAGTCCAAATCTCCATCATTACTGTACAAAGTACTTTAAAGAGACTTGTATATTGTTTTTTTTTTTTTTTAATGATCAATAATATTATGCATAAATAAAACAGATTTGGAAAACAGCAATATTTACATGGGCTAGTCTTTTCAGTTAATCATTAAAGGCCTTATCTGGTCATGGTAACTAAAAGGAGAGTTATCTCATTTACAGCCTTCTTATCCAGGAAAAAAAACAAAATCCTACAGTTTGTGAAATACAGGGCACAAATTGCATTCAAACTGAAACTCATTCATATGTCTCCTGCCAGAGTAAACAGCAAATGAAGAGAAAAACAAGGAATAGGAGAGGCAGGAGTCTACTCCCCACTGAGGCTTACACAGTCACTTTTTCACCTTAAGGGGTGAACAAGCAGCTTCTTCCATTGCACATAGTTTGTGGGCATTTTATGTGCATAAATTTAGGCCATATTTAACTGTTTTCTATATTAAAAAAAAAAAAAAAAACTAGCCCTTTGTGTCACAGTTTGTGCAGCATGTCATGTGCTATAATGAAAATGTACCTGTGTAATATGGTTTATTTGAGAAGGAAACTTAAATTTCCCTTTCAAGTGAATAATATTCACGTCTCCAGTTTAGCCCTTTCCTTGGTTTAGAGGTGGGTATTGCCACGGTGCACCTGTGAAGGCTTGCTGAATGCCTTCTCCATGTTCATCTGCATAGCTTTAATGAATATTGCAAAAAAATTTCTAACTGACTGAGAGAATCCAAATTAATTTTTTATCTAGTGCTGGTTCGAGTTTGGTGGGTTTGTAAAACAGAGAATAACTTTCTTGTGGCAGAACAGCAGGAAGAGGATTGATGTGGTTTTGGACAACATAAGCTATTTTTATATCATCTCACATTCAAGGAAGTGAATAAAATCTGGCTGCAAAATAGAAAAATCTCTACCTTTGACTACTGCACAGTACTGTTAAAAAATCTCAGAAATTCAGGCTTTGTATGCAGTGAAAGTATGATAAACTTAAGAGCTTTCAGGATCACCTGTGATATGTTTAAACAATGTTTTGCCCTAACCATACTAGTTGCGAAATCATGATTTTCATTATTTTATTAAAAATTGCTAAGTAACGTATTCTGAAAAGACGTATTTTCCCCAGTATTATCTGCACTGTTTGGTTTTTATTTCAACACTGATACCTGATATTCTAATGTGTAAGCTTTCATACATGGTAGATAGGACAAGAAACTAAACTGTAGGAACAAAGTTTCATGTTAGAATATGTGTGAAGAAATTGCTGACAGTAAAGACTGGAAAACACCAGGGTGGATTTCCATGGGTTGCTTGGGAGTCTCCATCTAAAGAACTGGTTTAATTACTCATCTTCCATGAAAGCTGAACGAACCTTGGAAAAGGAACGTGTACGTACTAGCTTATCTGTTGAGATCCCTTCTTTCCGTGTAAACAAGATATGTCTTCATATGGTGAACTCATGATTGGGCAGTACATCAGTGACTGGAGAGGGCTAGTGAGCTTTAGAATTTTTTTTTTTTTCACACCTGCAGACGTGAGAACTGGTGTCCTCTTCTCAAACAGTATGTTGCTGTTGAGCTTTTGGAGAATAAGAACTGCAAGGAAGTTTTCCACTTAGCACATGTCCCCTGGTAGCACTGTGTTGTGAGGGTAGCAACAACAGAGGTCTAAGGAGGTCAGTGGAGAGGCATGCGCTTCAGATGCATGTCTCCATGCTCGCAGAGCCGAGGATTCAGGCTTTAAGTGCCTTAGAAGTTAATGGTTGATGGTTGGACTTGATGATCTTGAAGGTCTTCTCCAACCTAAATGATTCTAGGATTCTAGGATTCTAGGATAAAACAGCAAGTTACGTAAACAGAGAACTACAATAATAGTTTAAAACATTCCTGGCAAGACTATCCATGGAATTGAAACCTATTGATATCAACAATTAAAAAAAAAAAAAATGTAGTTTTTCTGCAGTATGTAGACTACAACATTTGGCCCTTACATATTATTTTTAATTTCATAACAGTCTATTTTGGTGGCAATGTGGGGTTAGGTAATCAAAGAGCTTAGAGACTAGAAGGCAGCACAGAGATCACCTCTGCTTGCAAACTTTTTCCAGCACTTTAGGTTACTTTTCCTTAAGACTGCATTGTAGTACAGCCTTGATTTTAAAATAGACTCACACATTCTGGAGTTAGAATAAGTAATCAGTTTAAAAAGAAAACGTGAGAGATATTATTAATTGCTTCATTGGGAATTTGATATACAACCCAACATCGATTTTTGTTTCTTACTTTAAAATGGTCCCATATTTTGCTGCATCAGTGAAAGTCAATATAACATCATTTCAACAAAACTGTCCATTTTACTAGAAAGATAGGATGATAGGCTCCGTGTGCTTCCTCTTCTCTTTTCAGCCCAGCTGTGTCACTTACGGTCACTGCTGGTTGAGAAATGTATGTGACCCCAGACTGCATTTACCGTACCAATAATAATAGCAGATCAACTGAAGGAGTGAAAGGTGGTTTGGTTTGTAGGACTGAAGTGAGAAGAATCAGAAAGAAAAACAGGTCTCTTGTCTACGTCACTTTTCTCATTCGTGTTACGAATACAGCCCATCGGCTGATGAATACAGAAAATAAAACTGTGTAGATGTGGGTTCTGGTATGACCGTTGGGTGTAGTCTGAGGGCACCTTCATTTCACAGTTCAGCCAGCTTCTGACATCTGTGATCAGTGATGCATTGTCTTCTGTCCAATTGAAAAGATAGATTTGAAAGTAGATCTCTTTTCCATTAACAGGTTACTGGGAAACTGATCCATTAAAGCCTATTCACTTTTCTGAATATCCATTTAAAAATTAAGGGCTATACTGAGACTACCCATTAAAGCGCCTAAGTTCTGCTTTTATTATAGCCTGCTCCTGAGTATAGACCCTGAAGAAAGCCCTGAATCAGAGCACCCAGCAGCCAGGGTCAGACAAGCAAGAATAACAGTTCTTCTATTGTGGACTAGGAAGTTCTGTGGGTCCCTACGCTTAGACTTTGTCCATACTGAAAATGAATAAATTATCCTAGGAGTAGCACTCACAGTTTAGGACCTGTCCCTGCACATCTGCTCCAGGAGTGAGTTTATCACCAGACTACAGGCTCAGCCTCCTTTTTACTCATTCGTTCTCTGACCTCACACATTTTGCAGTACATTCTGCAAAGTGACTCATCTTCAGCTGGAAGGAGTAATTCCAGGTCTGGCAGTAGGAAAATCTACTTGTGCCTGCTGCACTTTCTCAGGAATTGCAATCAAAAAATTCAAAAATAAGAAATACCTAAAACTCAAGGTTCTGCTCTCAAACCAGATGTTCTAACGTCTTCATGTAAAAAGAAGTTTTTTTCCTATGTTAGGTGACTCATCTCAGAAGACTTTTGGTGGTGGGAATCAGGTCTGCATGGAAGTAACTGGTGGGTACACCTTAGTCAATCATGTATTCAGACATGCTCCTGTGTTTAATACTTCCAATTAGCTGGCTCTAGCTGGCTCAGTATATTAAATCCTTTCAGAACATGCTTTCTGTACAGTCAAGGAAGGATGGCAGCTGTCTCAGGCCATCTGAAAGCTCTGTGGAGGCCTTAACTCCCCAAGTGCCTAGGCAAGACAATATCACAAGAATCACCCAACAGACAATACTGTGGTGTCACTATTTGCAAAAGAGACACCACTGGGCAGCCTAACAATCCCAAATATCATATTTCCTAGCAGAAACCTGCTGGGAAAGAGTTGCAACAAGGAATTTAAGAGACTTGCTGTCGGGACATCAGGAGAAATGACAGGAGGCAGTGAAAGAGCCAGTAGTTCTTACTTGACAGCCTTCACTGTAAATATTAAAAGCACCAGGCTATGACTTCTTTCAAATTTCCTATACAAACCGTAGTTTTCATGCAGGTTTGCACAGCTGTAAGTGTACTTTTGTTAACAGAATTGGATTTATTTTTTTAATCATAGTCCTTAATCTGCTCACAGTTGAAAAGATTCAGCTCTAACTTGTGTAGGAGCAGACTTTTCTTGTACCATGAACGTGGATACAAAGTTGAACTAATTCTAAGCCAGAATAAATCATTTTTATTTGCTGATAAAAAAAAAAAGGAAAAAAAAAAAGATAACAAACAACAAATTAAGGCAGTCTCTCTTTAAGATAATATATATATATATATTTAAGTTAATAATAATGAACAAGGAGGATGGCATCTGAGTGAGTGAATTTTGCCACTAGAGAGCCTGCCTACTACTGTGCTAAAGAAACAGGAAATAACTCAGGAATAGACTACAGCAATGACTACTGGATTAACAGACATTTAGAATTTTCCTTTGTATTAAGTCATAGTCACATATGCTAGTGGCTTAGTTAGTGGACATATTGTAGGAACCATTGACTGCTTAGTCTATAATTGAAGGAGTGCAAAGATGGCTATAATAAAAAGCCCAGAAAGAGAAGTCAGTGACAAAGAAATGAAGGAGAAAAATGGAAAACAGCTTAATGCAGACTGGTTTCCTGAGCTAACCAAGTGTTATTAATGGTGTGCAGAAAGGTCTGACAGATGAGGAGAAGCAGCTAGTGGAAAAGAAACCAACATCTGTTTTGGGAAGAATCTTTATTATTTTTATTACTTATTTTAATATTATTGTTATTATATTAATATATGTTATATTATAGCTTTTGAATCCCACTTCTGAAAGAGAAAAATCAAAATCAGAATTTGGGGCAGGTTTGTTTCTTCTTTATTGGACATTGGCAAATAGAAGCAGCAGCAACAGGAAATGAACAACCCCAAATCTGTTTTTCATGTTCTGTCCTTTCTGTTTCCTAAACAAAAAAGGACCCGTATGTTTGATTTCGGCATTTCAGCTGCAGTAATACTTTTCTTCTCTTCTTAGGTGTATTGTTTTGTTTGGTAGTGTCTTTTTGTTTGTTTGTTTGTTTGTTTGTTTCGTAGTGAATTTAGAAACATTTTGGGGGGATAGCAGATGAAAAGGCTGTTTGAACTTTGTAATTCCCCACTCAATCTTCAATCCTGAAAATCTATCAGACAAAGGAGGGGGCAGAGAAGGATTCTGTAGTCCTGAAGCAAATTGCGCCCTTGCAGTTGAAGACTATCTTCACAGAAAGAGCAAGCAGCTGACATAGATACTACGTACATGCCTTTCACACAGGAAAGCAATAGTCAGGTGGTGAAACCACTTTGTTCTCATATGCTTCAGCTACTTGGAAATATGTGTAAGCATGTTACTTTGCCATAGATTTTCACTGTATGATATTGTGAAACCAAAATGTGTTTTCTTTGCTCCAGCTAATTCTCACAATTAAGTCTGCAAGACTTTATTTTGCTGAGTAAAACCTGAGCCTGCAGCACCAATGAACCTATGACAGTACTTTGATCTAGTGCAGTTCTGTCCTCCTTGCAGATTTATACTCCCTTGAGTTCCATGTCTCACCGCCTTCCCAATTTTGTTGAGGTAAACCGTTCTTTAGAAGATATAGCTGGCAGTATGATATGAAGCAGTGATAAGCCACAGTGGGAGAAGGTACTAGGGACAGAAAGAATCCTTGTGGCCTGAGCAAGCATTTCAAAGAAGAAAGACACAATTCTTTTGTAGAAATGCTAGTGTCTAAACATACCCATTGAAACACAAAGTTGATGTTCAAATGAGTAAATGTTGCTTCAACAAATAATATGTTTGTGGTTTATAGTATGTTGAAATACTTACCGGTTCTAACTTTCCTAAAACTCTAATTTCTAAATTTCTAAATCTCTTTTCTCCAAAGGTGTTGTTAGTTTTGACTATATAATACAGTCTAGAACAGATTTTCCAAGAATCTGATTGATGACTGATTGTTAAAATAGATATTTCTACTTCACAGCATATGTGGGTATACTGATAGACATTGATTTTTGAACATTAATTCTTGGGTTTGATGGTTCCATGGGAGGCTGGTACCATAGGCCTTCCTCCCAAACATGGCTCAGTTCTGCAGAGCTATCTACCAGAGCCACATCTCCTTTTACGAAAGAGAAAAAAAATCATGGAAAAAAAAAAAACAACAAAAACAAAATATAATAACAGTTTTCACATAAGCTATAGCTCTTCTTTGTGTGAAAATAACAACTCCATCCAGCCCCAAAATCAAAATAAACCATAAAATATCCTTCTTTCTCCCAAGACGTTAGATACTCAAGATGTTGACTTCTACTGCAATGATCTGGAATAAATTCCTCAGATTTAACAAGGGGGTTGAATTTTGATTATGCAAATGGTTGTGCAAATGGACATGAGTCCCATTTTTAGGGAAACTTTTGTGATTATGTCTGACAAAGTGTTCCTAAATCTAGATTGATAAAATTTATTTTGGAGTAATTAAAGCTATGAAACAGCTGTAGGAGTTAAATCCTTATTTAAAAGCAGTCAGGTTTACCAGTTATACTCTGAAATGCATACTACATAATATAATGGACTGAAATATTTGTAATTTCTATTCCTCGGAAGCCTTTTTTTTTTCCTGAAAAACTACAGGCTTCCTGTCTACACTTCCTGTAGAAGTGTTAGTACAAGTGGGAACATTTTTCTTTTGTAGTTAGACCACAATCAAAAAAAGGGTATTTGACTTTCTAATGTTCTGCATGGCTTCACCAGGTTTGCCTCTCGCACTACAATACACAGATTCATTCTGCTTTTTTTTTTTTTAACTGCTCAGATGAGAGACATATCCAAATTTCAATTCAACTGGTTTAAAAATAAACTATTCTTCTTTTTAATTGTGTGTGATATAGCTATTTGTTAAATCTTAAAAAAACTGCCTTCTTTCAGAAACCTTAAGGCATGTATTTAGGTCCCATAGATTTAAATCGGACATAGGCTGAGGTTCAAAATATATTTTTGAGCAAAAGGATCAGTTCATATAATTCCTGAACCCCATCACTCATTTTTTTCCTCCCTACTCCCTGCAATGTGCTGTCAAGTCGGCCGTGCAGGCACACAGTGAAATAACCAAGAACTACCTTTATTATTTTTCCTTTTTTTTTTTTTCCAGTCCATTTGTTTTCCAGTTCATTTACTACACAGCTATTCGAATACTTGTCTGAAAACAAATGAATGGGCAGCACAAGGATAGATTTTAGCAGCAAATGGTGGGATAGCCTGAAATTAGCTTAAACAGCACTACTGCGAAATAGTGGTGTTGGGCTTCTACAAGTTTCTGAAGAAAAGTATTTGTTTAAGTGTTGCCTTAGGTATGCTGCTGTTCAAACTCTTAGTAGGTGTACAGCACTCAGTAGTCCACAGCTGGAAAAGTTTCCACAGAAATACAAGTGATTGGCAGAAAGATGGCCAAGCTGATCACAGACAAACATTTCCAAATGATGCTGAAGCCAGCTGGAAGTAAAGGCAGCATTTGAAGTATTTTCAAATAATTCAGTGCCGTAAAATAAATGTTACACAGATTAAGAGATGTGACAATAGCTAGATTTGTAAAATAAATTAAGGAACTATGTAGAAGCATATGAACCCATGAACAGAGATTGCCTTTCATCATGCTGTCATTATTTAATGCCTACAAAGTGGCACTCTGAATTGCTGAAAATCATAGAATCATAGAATCATAGAATCATAGAATCATAGAATGGCCTGGGTTGAAAAGGACCTTAAAGATCATCTAGTTTCAACCCCCCTGCTCTGGGCAGGGTTGCCAACCACTAGAGCAGGCTGCCCAGCGCCACATCCAGCCTAGGTGAATGAAACTGTATGTTGAAATATGACACGAGAGATTACACAGCAAAACTAGTTCTATCAGAATCTCAGTAAAACAGATGAATCCAACTTGGGTTTTAAAGTTTTTCAAACATATTTAGAAAGGAATCAAAATTACATGAAACATAGGTGTGCTTCATATCACACCTGATTAACATTTAAAATGCAAGAGCAAATACTCAGCTTTTGTGTCTGCAAAGCTTCTTTTTACTTTCTTTTAATGTCTTTGTCCCAAGTGGATTTTTTTCTGAAACAATAATTCGTTTAAAAGATTTAGCTGCCCTTTTCTTATATATGTGAAAAAAGTCTTGCATATCAAAGTGTAGGAGAAATCACTATTCAGATATGACATTCAGACCTGAAACACAGATGCATAGTACAGCAAGTTCACATCTCTGAGAAAAGAAAACCAAATAGCTCTGAGGCAGATTCTAGCTAAGAAAACATATGATACTTGGATGGAAAAAGTTCAAAATAAAATTTAACTGTAGAGACTCAACTGTACAGTGAGTATAAAGTGTGTTAAAAACTGAAATGAACAATGATGTGGTGGCCCAAAATGCTTTTCCCTCTTAACTTTGACAGCAGCTTGCTGAGGTAAATAGTTTCATCTTCCCCTTGTTGAGAAAATGACTGTATATCAAAATAAACATCTGCTGTTTACTAAAAATGAATTTAGTGAAGATTAACAAGGTTCACTTAACCTGGATTTCAAAATGTAATAAATGCAATCAGTTTAATTTATTCAAAAACAGTAACTAGACATAATCTTGCAGGTTAGTTTTCATTTTAGACAGTATTTTAAAACTGTTTTGGAAAGTTTTCCATCTTTGCATTGGGAAAAAAGGGGGCAAGATGTAGAGTGACATTTCCAACAGGACTAAACAAAGTCACAGGACTTGAATGACATTTTCATGTGTTGTATATGTACTTAAGTCTGACCACAGAAGAAAGCTTAAACAATTTAGCCCAAAAGTCAGCACAGAGCTGATCCTGGAGCTCACTGCAGAGCTGTGAGTTGTAGTCTGAGCCCAGCTCATGGTCCTAAAACTGCTAGTGTAGTTGCACGAGGCAGATTGCTTATAGCCAGCAGCAGTAAAGCCTTTGGCTGTAACACAGGTTGCCTTTGGGAGGTGGTTGTATGGATAAAGCACTGCACTGAGACTCACACCTGGAATTAGCCCTGAGCTTTCTTATACAATCACACTCTCTCCTGTGACTGCCTATCTCACACCTTCTACCTTGTGATAAGGACAAATCCATTAATGTCTGTGAGATGCTCTGACAGTCTGGTGATCAGCCATTTAAAAATCCAACTACTGAGAAAGACAGAGGTAGAAAGACAGCTGTGTATTGTGTGATCATACTAGTCTGAAAAGGTCTTGAAACGAGGTATATTACAAATTTAATTTAATTTTTTACATTTGTTCAGCAAGTTACACAGGGCTGAGAAGGCTTCTGTTAAAGAAGAGAATCTTGCTAAAAAATGTATATTTGCTCTTTCTTCCTTTCAAATTACTTTTTTTTCCTTCCATTTATTCCCTTAAAACAAAGGCAATCCTAATTTTAGTCTCTTCTCCTTACGCCTATTTTTCTTTCATTAATTTTTTCTTTTACCTGTTTCATGACCTGACTTTAATCTGCCTTCTCCTATTTAAATGTCATGTTTTTCTTTAAATGCAATCCTGCCAAGTGTGATCATATCTTTATGCTCTATTATCTTTATTATCTTTATTTTCCTTCACATCCTCTTTACAAAACAACNACCCTCCTTTAAAAAAACAAAGAACCGAGCCAAAAAAAAAAAAAAAAAAAAAAAAAAAAAAAAAAAAAAAAAAAAATAGATGCAGAGGCTTAGAGAGATTAGAATAATTCTAGATCTATATGGAAAAACTTGACTAAATAGATCTTGTATAGAGCATTTATAAAAGCAGGACTGGAAGTACTTCTGGAACACTTCTGCTCGGAATACTAGATTCAATTATGTTTTTATGTTTTTTAATGTAAATAACAATAGTTCTCTGAAAATCAACATCTATCACTCCAGGCCTTTTAATTCTTTCACAACTGCTGTTTACCAAGAAATATGTTTCTCTATCTGTTGGGTAATAAACTCACTCAGGAACATTCTCTTTTTTGCCTTGTGTGCACTGTATGCCAATGCTGTAGCTTCACCATTCCTAAATACAAAATGATTAATAATAAGTACCTTCTAAGCTTTATTTTAGGAAAATTAATGAATTTGTTATCATTAGCTCAAATACTTCCTGTGACAAAGCCCCTATTACTGTATTTCAGCAAATTACCATTTTATTGCCTGACTTACTGATTATCTCATCTGTCAATGCTTAGCCAAGTTTATTTGGAAGCCAGTGTTAATATTTTGGTACTGGGAGGTATCTTACCTAGAGTACTCAAAGGCAAGCTCGCAAGGTAAGCTTGTCTTGCAGAAGAGGACTGCAAGACATACAGATATACATGAACTAACGTATTTAGTTAGTGGGGGTACCAACAGGAATGACGTGGGAAAGTGTGCCTTTAATCCATCTGACTAAGAGCCCATGCCCTGGTGAATTAGTAAAGTCTCAAGCTAAAACCCACGCTCTCCCAGCTTGGCAGCTATTAGATTAAAGCTGTCTTAGCTACAGCTGATCATGCTATGATCACATCCCTGGCTGCAGTGCCAACGTAGTTTTAAAGAAAACATATCACATGTGTAATGTCCAAACTAGGCACTTTCCTGCTACATAAGATTAACTTTAGCAGTTCTCAAACCAAGCTATGCATTGTGTTCCTTGAGTGTGGACTGTTACTGGGTGCCATTCTGGTTCATTAAAAAAAGCTTTAATCTGTGTAATTGGCATAATAAACTGAAGCATGAACTGTTTCATAGAAAAGATAGGTCCACATGTTCCATCAGTTGTTCAACATGTGAAGTTGTTTAGCACAGGATAAGGATTTAGGAGACAGTGTTCTTAAATTTACACTCCCCATAACTGTTTGTTATGTTACCTGAGGTTGGAAACAGGAACAGTGTTCTTTTTTTTTTCTTTCTTTCTTTTTTTTTTTTAAAAAAGGGGTTCTACTTATGATGCTTTTCTGTAAAGGATTTCTCCATGAAGATAGCATTATTCAAAATATTTACACGGACACTACATCTATCTGAACATATTTTAAGACTGCAATTTCCACTTCTTGCCATTACAGAAACTCCTGTAAGGAGGAAAAATAAAATAAAAAAATAAAAAGGCTTCAGTGCTACTAATGCTTCAGAAACGTGTAGCTGAGAGTAAATGTCAGGCTCTCCTGTGAAGTGGAAATGTCAGCACAACAAACAGACTATAGTCTGTAATGGGAACACAACTGTAAATGAGAATGAAATTTCTGTGCTGCTCCTCAAGCTAAGAGCATGGATCAGTGGTTGTAATTGTGCATGTGACTGCTAGTTGGATGTATCAAAAACAGCCAGTTAAAAAATTACACTTGAGGAAATATATATCCCATGGCTACTTATCATGTAAAAAATATAAGTGGGCTTCTAACTCTAAATTGGTTGACTTTTACTTTTCAGTATATTGATATCTCTTCCCAGTACAATGTATATGATAACTTTTTATATGTAGGTATTTGCTATGGTCAGTAATGGTTCTAGGGTCTTCAAATTACACTTGGAAAAGCATAACAAAGTCTATTCTTAAATAAACTAACAAGAAGGCTCAAATTTATTACCTTTAGTTGGCCTCAGAATACCTACACACAATCACAATCATTGGGATTTTATTTACTTTTACAAGCAGAGAGAGAAAGCATTTTGTATGGTGTAGAAGTTCTTTTCTGGCAAGCTATGCTGTTATGTTGATCTTCTTAACTGGAATCTACATCCTAGGCAAATTTCATTCTTATCCCACTTAAAAGAGTTACACAATCAAAACCATTTTTTATGAGCTTAGATTCAGAGATCTCACAATGTCATTCGATATCTATAGAAAGAGCAAAATAGGATTTTCCTTCTGCCAGAGAATCTGAGTTTATCATAGGCTACACCTGTGGACTTTGGGCATAAAACTCCCCATTCAAAGCTGTTAGTTCTACCGGATCTTAAAACTATTGCATTCAATGTAAACAGAATTCAGACAAAATTGTTTTCTCAGATTTTTTGGCTGGCCAGTAGACATGAAGCCTTAGCACTTTTTTAAAGTGTATTTTCTTGAGTAGAAAGCCTAGTTCCATTTCACTCACATCTCAGTTGCTGTTCTTGGTTTGAATGTCCAGTCTGGGATTAAAACAACCACCTCAATGAATGGAATTTGAAAGCTTTTTCAGGCCTGGTCTAGATATGACTTCTTTAACTTTTCAGCTTTGCTTTCACTGGATTTTCACCTCGCTGCATAGGTGGCAGGAATGATAGGAGTCCTGTCACAACATGCCACTTGCTGTTGTAATAGTTGTTTTCACTGCCAAATCTGATGGCTGTATTTGCTCCTTTATTGCTGCACCGTGGCTGCATGTGCAAGAGTGGCAACAATAGACCAATACAGAAGATAAAGAATTTATTTATAGCTTTAGGGAGCTGTCTGTAAACTGAATTAGCCTGGTTGCAGCAAACAATTTTTGACACATCTTTTTCACCCATTTCTCAGCCTTGGCCAATTGTGGCTTAATCCTGTTCATACTGGCAGGATGTGTTTGTAATAAAACTGACCTTCTGAAAAAAAATCATCTATTTTGAATAATGTAGATATGTGGACAGACTCTGTTTTACTGTTTTCTCCCTTATGTTTTCTTCCATTCTCACAAAAGACGGCTGCCACCATGACCAGGAATAGCACATGATTATCCGATTAAGAAAAAGTCACTAGATTTCCACTCATTTCTCTTACAGATCAACCTGTTTGACTCCTATTGGCCTCTATGGAAATTACTCACTTCCTGTAATCGAAAAAAGGGCATCTGAAATGACTGATGTGCTAACTGAGCAAGAAGGGAACAAGTATAGTCTCCATATTAACTTTCTATTCCGTTATCTGAGCGTAGTTCCTCTGCCATCCATTCAAAGAAAAATGCTTTTCAAAACAAAAGTAACAACAGAATTTGTGAAGTATAGATATTACATCGAAACAGTGCAAGAACCTCATGAGCGGCAGCTGTCTCTGCAGCTTTTCAGCCTGTCACTCTTTGCCTGTACGAACTCATCAAAGTGTGGCTTCCTACTTGATGGCCAAATTCAGACACAGGGCAAGCAGCTGTAATTCTTTTGCAAATTCATGGAGTTTTATCTGCTTTTGCTGGGACTGAATATTATTTTGTGCTTACATCTTGGGTGGGTGTTATTGCTTCATGTCATAGACAGTAACATTGTATAATTGTGCAAACACTCCGTTAGCATGTATCTGGCTAAATAAATCCAGGGACTAATATCTGTAGGTGCAAAAACTTGGGCTTAAATGATGCTAATGTACTTCACTCAAAAGTTGATTGTGCTTTAGAGACTAGGACATAAACACAGCAACATTTGATTTGCTGGATTTTATACATACGGTATGTATATGTACAGAATATATGTCAAATGTGCATGCGTATACATATACGTGTACACACAGCACATAGAGGCATGGATGTGTAATAGAGGTGCAGACAGGGAGGATTGCTTGTGAAAACAGACATTTGGGCCAATTTGTAAAAGCAGCTGATCAGGATAAAGAGCAATTGGTTGAGTCAGTTGTGAGGCGCAAACTAGACTGATATGCTAAACCTTGTGAGAATTCAAATACATGGATGCTGCAGATTTCGGTGTAAATCCCGTTAGATCCCCTGCCATCACCAGACCAGCCTGACAAACTAGTCGCTGTCCCTGTTTGCCACGGCTTTCCCATCAGCACAGACGTGGAAGGGATTTACTCTCATAACATCTCCGAATGTCTTTGTCCTTTTTGTCTTCCACAACGCAGCGTCTGCAGTTCAACGTCATTTACCATCTGCGTGCCAGTGGCCTTGACCTCTCCGCTGCCACGCTCGTTTTAAATGCCTCTTCTTTCCACGAGGCTGTCGCAGCGTCGCGTTGGACCAGCGTAGGATCAATACCACTGAAACGCTCCAAAAGGAGCGGCGCCTCTAAAAACTCGCCGTCCGCGGTGCAGAAAAGAAACAGCGAGGCGCCAGGCCTTCCTGTCACTCACGCTGTCGTGGTGAGGTGTACGGCCACAGACAACGAGGGTTTTGAGTGGGACACGGGGCAGGCACGAGAGGGAGAGGGCTGCATCCCTCTCACGTTTTACACCGGGCTGCTCGCCTGGCGCCGCGCGTTTCGAAAGACGCCCGAGTACTTGGAAGAGAAACGTCGCCCTGGCGCCGGCTGAGCGCCCAGCCGGGACGTTTCCGCGGCGGCCCCGAGCCGGGCAGCTCCCGCAGCGGCTACGGGAGCCACCGACTCGGCTGCTGGGGGCCGGCCGAG
>VXAA01006844.1:190806-200955 GCA_013399115.1 Anseranas semipalmata | reverse complement strand
CTCCCCGCGCCCTCCCGGCAGCCAGGGAGGCCCGGCCGCGGCGGGGGGCCTGCCCCCCCCCAGTCCCGGTAAATGCAGCGCGACCGGGGACGGCTTCCTCCCCCCTCGGCGAAGTGCAGCGTGCCACCCGCGTGCACCGAGCGAAAATGAGTTATTTCCCTCCGGGTTAAGAGCAGTTGAAATAATTACGCGTGGATAGCCGAACCAGCCCGTAGGATAACGGGGCCGTGACCTCAGTATGTTGTCCCCAGAAATAAAAACCTTAAATAGGTAGCTGGCAGCACTGATCCTCAAGGCAAGTTCTCCGTTACTGCTACCTGCATAAAACTCCACGCATTTTCTGACGGGGAATACCGACACAGCTGCGAAACGTGTCACCACGGCCTGCGGCTCGGGCGCGCACAAGGCCAGCTCTGCCTTCCTAACCCGCAGCTGCCTCTCGGGAAACGCGTGCAGCTCGCGAAGCGCAGCGTGCTGCTGGTTAGTGCTGCTGGTTAGTGCTGCTGGTTAGATGTGTCCCTGCCAGCAGGCCGGGCAGCAGCTTTTTCTCTTACACGTGCGGCGTAGTAACAGGCCGGAGCAAAGTGCCCGCGGTGCAGCGCCCGTAAGGCCCGCTGTGCTTTGTAGCCTTCTTGCACCGCGTTTGAAATCAGTGTGATGGTGTTGGTGAGCTGTCTTTTGTAGCTGCTTCCATCTCTAAATGAGAGAGTAGTTCTAGGTGCCCTTGAAATTTGGGTTTCTTGTGAGGAAATAAAAAATGCCTTCTAACTGAAATAGCCTTAAAAATATACAGCAGTTGCCAAACTCGAGATTGATGCACTTCTACACACAATAAAAATAATTTTGTGCTTATTGAATCTGAATCTTCCCTAAGTCATGGATATCCCCATAAAATCATCACAGTCATCAATATGATTTTTTTATAATGTGTCAAAGCAAAATCAGATGTATTTTTCTATCTCAACATACTTTTATTTGACTTTACTCCATCAAAGTTGTAGCTGTTGCATTTTGTCTTACGACTTTATGCCTTTTTTTATGTTGAGTAATTTTAATGCCCCCACACTCCCTAGATGCCCCCCAAAAGGCTTCAAGTGAGGTAGAATCAGTAGTATGACAGGTTTCTCTGTTTCAGGCTGGGATTATGTTATGATGTTGAAAATAAAGATATATAGGGGTATTCTATATTTCTTAAGAATTTGCATGTTTGTACAGTAAGTTAGAATTAACTAGTGCATTACAGAGCAATAGTGTCAGGAAAGAGGCAAATTCCTCATATCTAGAACATTAACGTGTGATCAAAAAAACAATGTGATCTTGGGGTCTGCAGCCTGCTCAAAGAACCCTTTATCGCTGCCTGTCTTTCCCCCTGCTGACTTTGGAGGTGGACACCAGTGCACTGGGGATACAAAACAGCTTCCATCTTCAGCGTGGATGTACCCCGAGATGGTCTGGGAAGTGTAGCTAAAAGAAACCATCTCTGCCTATCTAACGTTGGAAATTTATAACTGGATTATAACTGGATGCAGTTTAAGATGACTAAGTTTCCATAGCCTCATGGATGGGGGAATGAGTTCGCTTAAATGAAACACTTTCTAACTAATTTCTCAGAGAGCGGTGCTTGCCCTGAAATCAGAATAGACCTGTTTGGTAAGGACACACGTCCTGTTGTAAAACACTTTGAGCTTGCTTGGCTCTTATTTCATTGTCCTGTTTACTGTTATAGATTTCCTCATCTTAACCCTATACATTATATATCTGATACTGTATGAATATCATAACTATTTGCTCAGCAATCCATAAAATGTCTTGGTAACAAGACATACTTGTATATATATTGAAAAGAAAAGAGAAAAGGAAAAGAAAAGAAAAGAAAAGAAAAGAAAAGAAAAGAAAAGAAAAGAAAAGAAAAGAAAAGAAAAGAAAAGAAAAGAAAAGAAAAGAAAAGAAAAGAAAAAGAATGTAATATGCAGTGATGCTCTCTATTTTCCGCAAAGGAATTGGCTTAAAATCCCTTAATGACAAATTTCTTGAACATAAGTATTCTGCCCCATGAAATAACTTATCTAAGGACAAGAAAAGAGGCACTACAAGTCTCCCTTTATTTGGTGCTTACCCTAATTTTGTTTGCTGTCTAAAATCCTTAGATGGTATCGGAAGTATTGCAGTGTACATTAACTGTTACAATTGTATTTTAATTCAGCCGTCTTTGAAATAAGTCTGGACTGACTCTGCCCTGCTCTGTAATATTTAGCGTGGATTGTTTGCACATTGTTACATTAGATAGCAAAGCATGAATTTATTGCTGGCTTTTATCTTCCATATTTGTGATATATTTGCTCAAAACATCAGGCTACAATATAGTGTATAATTTTAAGAATATAATTTGGGGTACGAGAGCTTCCAGGAATGGGAGCGGTTATATTTACATCACTGTATCTATTAAAATGTACCCCAGTGATAAAGTAGCAGATTACATGTGCATTATTAATACATAAGGCAGTACGTATGGTGTAGCCTAATCCATTTCGCCAGGAAATATATACTGCAATAAAAGTGTGACTCACAGAAGCAGAGGCCTGACTGTGTTTCCCGCTACTACTCAGCCAACATCGACCAGGGTTGCAAAAGATTAAAGTCCTTCCACATGGCCTTTCACGGTCCACTGCCTCCAGCGTGAGCTGCTGCATGAAGCAGTTGCCGCTGGGGGTAGAGCATTCAGCAGTCACCTTCAGGGAAGTCTGCAGAGCAGCTTCCTTGCAAGTGTCCTGGCATTTTTCATGACTCAACATCTCTTGTACCAAGGCTGTTTTGAAAGGCAACAGCACAATGCAATTTTGTGGCATTTCAGAATCAGGCTCTTAGACAAAGAGACTCATAGTTTTTTCTTGGAGGGTTAGCATTTATAGGGAAATAGCAGCATAGTATTAAAAAAAAAAAAAATCCTAAAAGAAAGATTACTGGTAAAGTCAGCTTTGGCAAATAACATGTATGATTTCTGTACATTGTTTCCTCCACCAATTCCATGCTATGCAGCTTCTTAAATCTAGAACATGGTGACCATTTAACACAGTGTTAAAGAAGATTTTTTTTTTTTTTTTTCAATCTGGCTGTTAAATATTTATTCTCTTGTTACACAATTAGGAATATGAAGGCAGGAATGGAGGCAATGAGGTCAGATGGACCTTATATGTGAACACGTCAAAATAGTAAAGATGTTACATCCTTTTTTGTCATCTGATTAAAGTTTGCAGTGTGGGAAATCACTGATACTGGCTGAAGTGTGAAGTACTGTAAATATTTTAGTGTTAGAAGAATTTATAAGTTGCAGCTTATGACATGCTTTTTAATTTTTTTTTTCAGTGTTTCTGAAGATAATTAAGTCTACACTCTGATTTTCTTGAGTGTTTTCAAAACTGTTTTAGCACCAAGAAAGAGAAGCCACATTTACTGTTAGAGATGATACATATATCCAAACATTCTCAAACACAGGGAAATTTTCAACATCACAGTGTCAATTCCATCACTACAATACCACCAGTTCTAGACTAGGGTTTATAATGGTAAACTATACCCTATGTCTCAGGGAGCTTTTTATTTATAATGTAAAGGCAGAATTCTAGAGAAAGGTAGATTCAGAAAAAAAGGAACAAGATGATGGTTTATGAAGGAAAAAAAAAATACTAAAAAACATTGACAGTATTACTTGGAATGAGAGACAGCAGACCCAGTAGCAGCCTCATTCCTAGCAAGGTTTTGGAGGCATCACAACGATGGAGAATTCACAGACACGATTTCAATGAAAATAATGTGGCAGCTTTGCTAACGTTTTGACAAAATCCTGCATGTGTGAAAGCAGGATGGGAGAAATGCAACTGTGTCAGTTTAAAAGCATAGTGACCTGATCAGAGAGGGAAAATAGTGTCTCAGGGCTGAATGAGGGATGAAAGAGAGGGAGGAGACAAATTGTGAAGTACTTAAAACCTAATGTAAATAGCTAACTTTTGGCACACTATAAAAGAAGAAGCTAGAGGAGGGATGTCATGAGTAACATACAGAGAATGAGCCAGTTACAGAATTCAGATCTGTGTCCAGATTTTCCCAGTCTTACATCTATTGTGTTACCTGGACATGTATTGTAAATATAGAAGAAACCCCTCCAATTCACTTAGTTATGGCTTTTCTGCCATCCTGCTTTCCAGAGCTTAGCCAGTTTTCAAGTCATCTCTCCCCTTTTTTTTTGCTGTCTTGATTGAAGTCGTCATTTTGGCCATGTCAGCTCCTGTCTCTGCTTGCCAGGTTCCGGTGCCATAGAGGACTTGCTGCATGTCTTCTCTCAAGCTCCCACACTGCTTCTAAGTAGCATCTGATAAGCACATCTCTGTAGCTGAACAATGCTCTTGGTACTCTTACTGCAATTGAATTGACTGTTAACAGCTCTCCTACTGTCACACAGAAGGAAAAGTGGGCAAGTTATATGCTTGTAGATGTTCTCTGAGCAGGTTAACACATGTCCATTGCAGGAGCTATTTATTTTCCGATTTGCCTGTGCAAGCCTGAACTATTAGGTTCTGCAAATCAGTGCTAACAGCATTAGCAGCAAAAGCAATGGTTTCTAAAGCCTGAAGTGAGCTACACTTAATCAATATAAACAATATCTAGGATCTTTTCAGCAGTATCTGGAGAAAAATTAGAAAGCCCTTGTCCCATCATTAACCAGTTGTACAATTTAAGGTTCTTTGGTTACTTCATTTAAAGAATAATGATGAATTGGGCTGTCCTGTCATGAAATCTTTCTCACCTTCACTTCAAGAAAATTGAAAGAATAAAAATAGCATGTTTAATTTTTCCTTGTGTCTTTTGCTAGTGATAGAATACTAGAATATGTGCTTTTGCATAATTTTCAATAAAAGAAATAATAGCAGAACAGTGTTTGAAATAAAAGCATAGTATACAGTTTTTGTAAGTGTTTTCAGTAAGATAATTGAATAACTCAGAAAATATTCAACAATGAAAAACTGTTAGGCATCCACCAGGGTGATTATAGAGAGTTTTTTTAAAGGTCATGTTTCTGTTTAACTTGATAATAAAATAATAAAACACTTTTTTTTTTTTCCCCTAGGTACTTTATCACTTTATCTGAACATTAAAAATGCAACTGAAAGGAAACATAAAATCAATAATATCTCTTTGTTCCATTAGTGTTATGTTCACAGGGCTACGTTAACTGTAACAGAAATGTCCCTTTCTGTCAGCAAGTTCCAGTAGACAGAGTAGGGAGAAAAACAACAACAACAACAACAAAAGAAATATTTGAAAACACTACCACTTACAGAGTAATTGCTTTTAAAAGTTTAATAAGCATCCTGCCCTGGGTACTGCTTTTATTTGTTTGAGGGTTGGGGTGGTTTCTTTCTTTCCNTAACCTTTTTTTTTTTTTTTTTTTTTTTGGTTTAATTGTGTGGGGCGAACACAGTCCTTTTTTGTGGACTTTGGACAAATGTGTTTCACTCCACTGCCTGTATCTTGTTTTCTTCAGGCCTGACATCAGACTGTGAGATGACATCATTACAAACCACTAATTTGAATTTTATTGCTGGTGCTTTACATTTGTTTACATTTGAACTTAGCATTCTCTTTGAAGTCTATTGACATTATATATCCTCTCCCTTCTTCTTTCAACTTTCTTACCAGAGGATGTTGGCTTACATTATTCTTTGCCTTATTAGTATCATAATAGTTGTAGGATTTTTAATTTTAATTATATTGCAAAATGCACTCGTTTGATAGGAATCTTCCACTGAGTGAAAGAGGCATCATATGGAATCAGAAAAGTATATTTGTGCTGCAGTTTCTCCTGTTTATAGTCTGCTTGACAAATAAACAGAATTAGCCTTCCATGAAAGCCTTGATTTGCATATGGTGTGGCTAGAGAGCAAGAACTGGAAGCACAGTTTGTACTTTGGTGAGAATTTGTATTTCAGTCTTTATTCAAAAGAAAGATTAAATAATGGAAATTAAAATCCCTTTGACAGGAATTTTATAATTGAGGCAAAGGAGAAATTAAATTCAGACATACACTAGTCTCATGTCTCATGGATGTTAATGGAGATTTGTAATTAAGTGTTTGTGTAAAGTAGGCATATATATTCAGTTAGTAATACTGGATTTATGCATGCAGGTGCGCGGTGCTAAACCACTTTCTGTCATCAGATCTTTAAATGACCATGTGGGGCAAGGTTTTGATTCTTTGCCTTCATCACTGGCTGGTGTCACACATTATGTTGCTGTGAATGGGGTGAATTGGGGTGACTGGTTCTACATGTTTATGCATTAGAGAGCTTTAACCACGTGTTGTTACACCTGTGTATAGTGATAAAAATGCTAATCTGGGTAGATCAGGCGGTGCTTCTGAATGGGGATTTATAAGGTAGAGTAGTGCAATGAAGTCTTTTGTAGTTTATGTCTGGGGAGTATAAACTGATAGTAACAGAATCCTCACTGCTGAATTTGGGTAACAATTAAGGCTGTGATTTCCGTTTAACTCTAAAAAGAAACTAATGTTAAAGGTACAAGATGAATTATTTAATCATGCAAAATAGTAAAGGGAGGTAATCTGAATTATTTCAAATCATGAATATACCAAAACTGCCTGCATTGGCATTAAAGTAGGAGAGAAACTATGGGTGAATTTGAGAGTCTGGGAAGATGAACCTTAGTCTTGTTTCAGGACATCACCAAATGTGAGGATTTAAGGTCTATTGGAAGTGTGATGTGAAATGTAGTGATGTGAAATATGGCTGTCCTGTGACAGCCCTTTTCTTCTGGGCGTCGGTGGTCTGTAACTTTCCCAAAACAATTAAAATATGAATTAGCAATTCTGGGGAATGTGCTTTATCTATGCCATAGTATGTGTTAGGACTGAATCATGTGGGAGCTTGTAATAGGATAATAAAACTTTCTACCTCTGACTGGTTGATTCAGGACAAGTTTCAGTTTGTAGGAACTGCATTTGTGGTGAATTAGCTGAATGCATTCCCTGTTTCCAAGAAACCCTTGAGTTTTGGCCATGTGCTTCAATGTGCTCTTGCTACATCAGGCAGCCCATGCCTGCTTATATAATATATTATAATAATATAGGTTTAAATTTAAATATCAAATCAGATATTAGCACTTTACTGAAATGTTTCATCTGTTTCTCCTGAAATGATAATTTAGAACTTAAAAAAATATTATATGAAACTGAGAAACTCCAGTTTCTGTTTTCTTGCACTTCTCATTTCTCCATGGAAGAATGGAGAACAAGCTTCCCTTAAGAATTCTTTTGTTTCAACATCTACCTTTTATGTCACATTTGCCTGCATAACCCAAGCATCTGAGAGTTTTTGCGCTGGTGGTTACTTAGATTAAAAGCTTATAACCTTGATGTTGTTGTTTTCCTAGTAATACATTTTATTTTCTGCTCTAGCTAATTACACAGTCCCCTTTAACATTGGCACTAATGTGCTTCTTTTCTTCACCCAAACTTTGATTTTTTTAGGCCTGACGCAGGACTGCTGGGTGATGACTCTATTGTAAGCCACTAATTGTATTTATATCACCAAGTTGTGGCCTTTGTTAGCACAAAGGCAACCCAACAAGTATATCGTATTCCTTCTGAATGTTATAGAGATTGCATTTCTTCTCACATCCTCTTCCTTCAGACTTTCTTTCTTCTACTTCACTGTTTTGCTAACAGTAAAGTTATTTTTATGATAAGTGAGTGGATCTTAATTCTTTAGTTTGATTCTCTAAATGCCTCAAATGGAAAGCTCCTATATTCTTATTTATTGCAGCAGATATAAATGGAACACTTGCTCCTTTCCCAAGCATAACATTTTGCTCTTTTGGGTACATTAAAGACTGTCATTCAAATATCACAGCCCTTGGTGGTGCAGTGTTATGGAACACTAGAGTTAGATATATCTTTTATTTTCTCTGAGAGCTTGTCGTCACTACCATATTAACTCAAGCTGCAAGCCAGATTGTGCCCCAAAAGTGATTCTTGTGTGACTTGAGCTGCAAGTCGAATTGTGCCCCCCAAATAATTCTCATATTATGAAGGAAAATAGAAGATTTCAAAAATAAAACTACACCTGGGAACCTTTTTATCACTTCTGAGGCAGTGTGATCCGTAGGTAGAATCCTGGACTGCATTTCAGAGACCTGGCTTCGTGTCACAGTTGTGGGACGAACAAGGTAGGTAGTATAGACTTGGGAACCTCATTTTGCCTCTCCGTGCTTCTATGTCTGTTGGAATATGGATATCTTAGGTCATGGACTGTCTCTTAATATGATCTTCCACAGTAGGTAGCACTAGAGACTTCAGCTGGGGTCTTGTGAATTTTTATAGTCTGTATAATTAACCCAGCTGACACCAATTAGTGACCAAAATTCTATAGAAATGTATAAGTAACTTCCATAAAAGTTAGCTATTTGATTTTTCTTCATGTAATGTAATTCATATTTCCCATTGGCTCAGTTTATTGCTCTATACTGTAACAAAAAGTCATTATTAAACTTCTTATGATGCTTATCAGTCTATCCAAACCGAATTTTAGCTGATCTTTCTTGCAAAGGGCTATACTGATAACACCTCTGAGCAGATGAATGCTACTGTATTTGAAATCTTCCTTGCTCCCAAAGGTTGAGTATTTTTTCCACTTGATCTTCATCTGTAAGGATTTTTAGAATTTATGGTTGGGTTCTTTTGATGTGGCACTACTCCACATATGAATGATGGGGAGCTGGAAGGCGTGTTGAGCATGCTTGCCAAGAATAATTGGCTTCTGCATTGTGGAACAGCTCAAAAATTCTAAGTATCACAGTATATAATTTGGGTGTGCATATTGCTTGTAGTTCAAAGCATGTCAGTAGTCCACAGTGGCAAGCTGAGCTTCCTGTTGGCTTGCTTGTTGTATGTTTATTAAACAAGCTACATGCAGCATTTGAGGAAGGGATTGTCATTTCCAGCTATAGTGTGTTTCTTTGGAATAGATGGAATTTAATCTGAGTAATTTTTCTTTCTGTTTGCTTTTCTAACGATTGTCATATTCTGCCAATCATTCTTGTGACTTTCTGTGAAATATAAAAACCTGATTGCTGGCATATGGCGGTTGATGGCAAGAGTATCTGTGCACTGTGTGGTCTGATAAAAAAATTGTTAGGTCTGATATTAAGTGTTATTTATTAAACCTTATCAGTGTTCTCAAAAGCAGGGTTTTTTGCTACTTCAGATTTGTGATCTGTAGCATGTAGAGACATTAGAGTTCTTTGGTCAGCGGAATCTGTCTTGTCTTCTTGTTTTCAAACAATTTTTATCTGCTTCTCCCTCTCTTGATGTATACATATTCTTTTAGACTATGCTTTAGTATTTTTCTCCTTCAACTTTAGGGAATGGGAGCGAGAGAGTATTTCTCCTAATCCTCAAGGAATTGCTTAAAGACTTTAAACTGCTTAGGTCTCTTACCTACCCACAGTCAAAGCTGGCAATTTTCTAAGCTACCTTTGAAGTACCAATATCAACATTTATTGGCATCTGCCTAAAAGGGTTAACATTTAAAGAATCAGTCTGAGTGTGGCTAATTTTGGAACACAAGGACTTAGCAGTTTCCATTTATTAGAAAACTATTCCTATGGCAACCAACCTGGTCTTTGACAGGTGTTCCCCCAATGCTGTACTTTTCACTGCGTTCTTTGATAAGAATCTTTTTTTTTTTTTTTTCTGTGAGTCTGCAAATGAGCTGATTATCACGTGGTTGTTATCAGTCAAAATATGTATTTGTAAATTCTAACAAAACTGTGTTTTGCGGTGAATGGTCATTCCACTGTGATTGCATTTTTTCCACATACCTTGGCCACAGTGCCAGCATCAAGAGATCCATACTCTGTCCCAGGCCATTCATTCCTACCCTGGGGACATCCCCTCATCTGTTCTGGAGGTATCGTTTATGAAGGCATGCAATAAACTAGTGAGACCTTAGAAATTGTGTTTGCAGAGTTATCTTTAACAGGTTTGGTTGTCTGATCTACATCATCATGTGTCCCCAGAGGAAGGGTAGCATGAAGATTGTTAAGGGGTTTGGTTTTTTTTGTTTTGCTTTTTTTTTT
>VXAA01006844.1:173862-188781 GCA_013399115.1 Anseranas semipalmata | reverse complement strand
TTTTTTTTTTTTTTTCACTGTCTTTGTAGCTGATATTAAAATGTACCTGTAAAATCATGCAACAGTTGATTTTAAACTATTGCTTTCCTTTCCCACATTATTCAGTCTCTCTCCTCTGAAAAAAACAATTGGCAGTTGTGCATTTTTGCCCAAGTTTAACAATGAAATGAAGTCCCTAAAATTTAAATGAGATGCATATTACAGTTTGGAAATTTGCTTTATCTTAACTTGAAAATTTCCAGTGGCTGCATGTTAAATGAGAGTATTGTAAAATGTCTGTTCTTCCCTGTCAAAATTTGAAAAACTTGTGTTTCCCTTATGTGGAATGATTTCATCAGTAACATGTAAAGGAATTCTGCTCCATTCAACTGTTAATGTCCTAACTGCTGCAGGAGAAATAAAGTGTTGGTTGCCAGAACTCAAGAAGTGTTATTTTGATTTTAAAATACAGTCACTGGAAATACTGAAGTCCACATGTGAATTTTGTTAATGGGACCATTAGCATTACTCATATTTTCCTTCTTAAAAAAAAAAAAAAAAAAAGTTTTAGATTACTTCCATAGTTCAATTTTGTGTTTAATTTTTTACATCACATTGTGTTTTTTTTTCCATTTCTGCTTTGATTTTTAGTTATTAACAGTTCTTTGGCCATTATTTTATACTCTGCAAAGTATTTTTGATCCATCATCTGAAACGTGATGTATACACACTTGACATTATTCTGTGTTATACCTCTGGGCCTGGAGCAAGGGCTGCCAAGGATGAGAGTGACATTGCACCAGCAGCCTCTCATTAACTGCTGGGAGAGACATACAGTGATTCCTCTCTGCCATTTACAAATCATTTTGAACGTACAAGTACTTTTTTTTCAATTTATTCCAATTGTGTTGTCAGATGAGAAGATTCTTTAGATTTTCCATTCACTCCTTCCTTAAATGGCACCTTGAGTTAGGTATTTCGGTTCTCTGTTTAAAATAAACGCTGTATTTCAAACAATGTCTATACCATCTCTTCTTTACCACTGGTTCTTGGATTTTCAGCACCAACACCACAAAAATGGCTTGGGCAGTCAGTTTTGTACAGAAAGTACAGCCAGCTTCTGCATTTTCTTGTATTTGTTGCTTACAAGAATTGACTTGTAACGTGACTGTACACTTCTGACACTAAATGCAGTAGGACATGGAGAAAATACTTTATCTGCTTAGAAATTACTTTCCTCATGGAAATAAAAGTGACTATACAATGATACTACTGGGTCCCATGTTTTTCTGTGTTTGCCTTTACCATATTTTATCAGCTTGTAAATAAAAAGATCACTTTCCCTTCTAACCACCTTCCTTTCTTGTGAGGGAAGTCTTTGTGAGAGCTAAGAGCTAAGCCAGGCACCTTCCTGTGTGTGTGTTGCCACCACAGTCAATATTGTCACAGCAGCAGGCATGTCCATGTAGGGACTGAAACTGGGCACTGAATTTTATACGAGGAATAAAGGGGAAAAAAATAGTTATTCAGGACTCTCAGTTGGCAAAAATGAAAAAACTTCAAAATTCTTATGATGACAGTAAAAAAAAAAAAACGATTGCATGAAATGGTTAGACAAAAAATGTTAAATGAGATTTAAAATATATATACATATTTCCATGAGCAGCAGGCTTAGCAAAGTTTGATTTCCTAAGGATCTATCCTGATGAATAGATTGCTTCATGTCTAACAGATGCAACTTCCAATGGAAATGTTCCTTACCAAAGCACAGCCCTCCTCTCCTTTGCAGCTTCTATATATTCTACAGGTAGTGAGCACACTCCCCATCTCTTTGCTCAGTAGAGGCATTAATACTTACCCTTTAGCTGGTGAATTATTTCCAAGAAACTTGCCAGAATCTAATATGTTTGAGATGTTTATACCTCTGTTAGGTTTGGTTCAGGTTGAACAAAAGATTTAAACATGAGCAGACATCCATGGGCAAAAGTATTTTGTGAATTCCTTCTACTTATTTGTAGTAGTACAATATGTGTCTTTGAATGTAGCCAAAGGTCTGGTGTATAGATGTGTTCTCAGAAATTTTCATTTCCTCTTTTGTACCTTTTTCCTAGATCATAGAGCTGGTTTGTGATACAAAAAAAGATATTTTGAATGTTAGAAGTAATTCTGGTGAAAAGATAAAAAGCGTTCACTTTTTTCATATAGCCTTGAATGTAAACAAGGATTGTTTTATCAATATAGATAAATTATGCATGACAGAACTTTTTTTCTTGAGTATTTCCTGAATAAATAGATGTACAATTAAGTATAGAGGTCTGAGATTTTATGGGGTTGTGTGAACAACTTTGTAGTAAGGTTACCAAACATTCATTTTGTCATCTTTTAAGAAGTAACTACTTTTCTGTTTAACATTTGAATAAATAGAGCAACCAATGGAGTTGTTCTGAAGCTGAAGTCAGTGTACACTTAGGAGCACAACAGGTCTTTGTTTTCTGGTTGAGCTTTTAGGGAAATATCGCTATTTAAAGCCATAGGCAGATGTTCTCTTTCAGATTCTCATCACAGAGGTTACTACAGGCTGCTAAAAGTTAACTGTCCAAATTTATCTCGCAATGAAGTAGTTTCTATGTGTGCTTCCTGATATGATCTAGACAAAATCATCTAATTCAGCTCAGATCAACAATTTAAACTGCTTGACTTGTCTTAGCTTGTTTGCTGAAGCATATTAGCTCTTTTGGACTTTTTTTCTGCCAGCAATGTGGTGACATTAGTAATTTATAGGAAGGAGCTGTTACTAAGCAGACATGGACTGAGATGGCAGAGGACATTTGTCCACGGTCTATGTTTGACCACACAGTAATTTAATACAGGTTTTGGAAGGAGAAATGTGTTCAGGTACATAAAAAGGTTTATTACACATGATAGAGGTCTGTGAAACTATGACCGGTATGNTATAAAATATATAATATAAATAATATAAAATACAAAAATCTTCCAGGGAATTAAAGCTAATGAACAAATAATAAAAAATATAAAAATATCAATTAAAGTGTAATAAATGTAAGTTTGTGAGGGTCTGTTTTGCAATGGCTGATATTGCTTACCCTTGACAGATGCCTGTTGTGCTACTTTTTTTTTGAGGCTTTTTCATGTTGTTTTGTAAAAATCTCTTGTTCTTAAGCAAGAAGTAAAGAAAATGAGCTGCAGTTAAACTTCCTGTGACCTGAGCACCATATCATAATGATCTTTCCATAACATGGAAGGTTGCTAGATAGATTATGGAAAAAAAATAACAACTGGTGTTTACATAATGCTGATATGCCCAGGCACAGTGTCAATTGCTTTATCATGCCACACACACAAATCTGGTTAATTTAAAATTACCTAAAAAGCTATGAAGAAATAATCAGTGCTTTGGAAACTGGTTCTAGCTGATGACTAAGCAAGCTTTGCCAAGCAGAACAAAACCATTTTACCAGAAGCTCTGAACATGTCAGGTCTCAAAGGAAATGTAGAGTCATGTTTGGCCATACTGACACAGCACATTCAGGGACATGCAGTGGGAGAAGGTGCTGCTGAGTTGGTGGTTGGTGTCCTTTCCTCTAAATCAACACTATGCTGACGGTAGTTAGTAGGCTGCTACATGGCTGGCAGTTTGAAATATGAGGATGTACTTGTCAAGATATGCAGTTGGTGTTTGTAGACGTGATTGGCTTGCTGCTGGAAAACCTTTCATGGCTAAATAGGTCTTGTAGTTTCAGGTACATGCTATAGTCTATACAGCTTCTAGTTAACAGTTGTACAGTACACTGGACTAATCTGTAAATGCCATGCTGCCACTCCTGTGTGTCAGTGCTGAGCAAAATTAGTGCAATCTAAATGGATATAAAGTAGATATGGCTTGTTAATCCAGTCTTGTACCATGAGAGGAGGGTGCTGTATTAAAGTTCTTAATAGATTCATCACTATCATTATTTATTTTAAAAGAAATGCAATTTCCTCCTCTTTCAAAATGTAATAATGGCCTTTTCCGAGTTGCTTTAAAATTAAAATCAAGAGAGATGCTGAGCACTACTGTCAAGGACTCACCAAGAAGTGCAGCAGTCCAGACTGTCATGGCCCTAGGCAACCATCAACAATCCTGTTTGATTCTTTTTTGATTTTCAGCCAGAAGTAGTCTTTGTTAAGGTCAAGCTTGCTGTAGTAAATGTTTACAAATGTTGTTGTGTACATGTACAAAATAACAAATTTTCCCATAAATTACTAATGGGAAAACATATTTAATTGTTGGCAAAATGCATATCCTTTAGAGAGGTTATTAGTAGAAAGTTTTTAGCACAGAACAAAACATATAGACTACAACTGAATTGGGGGAAAAAAAAAAAAATTACTCACAGCTTTTAACAGAAGACATTCCCTTTGAAAGTATGAAACCTTCCCTGCTGGCAGAAAATCATGGATTACTTTTACCAGCTCTCCCAGGCCTGGACAACTGATTGCTCTCTTATGGCAGTGTCTGTATCTTCCTGCTGCCATCATATTCACACCTTGAGTTGCAGAATTTTAATGGTTTTGCACTTAGTTCAGAGGACTGTGGATTTCTGCTTGGTTTTGTGTTCTGGAGGAGACAGTGTGTAGGATATTGGGACATAGCTATAGGGTCTAGTTACAGGTTTGTACACAAAGATGAAAGAGGTAACCTGCAGTGAACAAATAGTTATTTTTGTTTCTGTAGGTATCTTCCAGTATTTTATTTGAAACCCATGTAGATGAGAAACTGTTGCAGAAATGATGTTTTGAAATTGGGGCAGCTCTACCTCACCTGGTAGAAGATATCCCTAAAAAGATATCCCTAACAAACCTCAAGTTTCAAAGCAAAAAAAAAAGGAAGATAACCTACTGACCTGTTGAAATTGGCTTTTTGCATAGATGAGCGTCCTAGGATTAAGGACAATGTGCTTTTGATGACAAATTGAGTCATGAAGTACAGATCTTTATTCCACAGTGCTCTTCCTTGCTGTTAGGAAATCAAACATTTTGAGAAACAAGTTTTTGATTCCTTACTGTGCCAAATTTCGTTTTGCAGCACTGATGAAGAACCATTCGTGGCCTTGTTAAGGCTCCTTCATTCTCCAGGCAAATTTGCACCTGAGCACCAGTCATCACTATCAAACCTGTGGCAATTGTCTCTGGTCAGATCCCAGACCGGTTAGCCAAATTTAGCTGATTACCTTCAGAGGTTCTGAAATCTTACTGTTGTTTTTCATTAGAAAATAATAATTCCCCCCCATTTTTTTGTGGAATTGTACAAGCATCACTGAGAAAAATTTCTTAGCTCTCTTAGACAGCATTATGAGAAGAGCAATATAAGGGCATTTCCAGACTGAAGTACCTCCACAGCCTGGTTATCGGGGAAGAATCTCAAACAAAGCAGTTGTGGTGTGCATGTTGGTATCTCTTCTTGGAGCTGCTCTACTTTGTATAAATAAATAAAGCCTTGAGCCACAGAGATAGTGATCATTTGCGGGGCTAGAAGGGGAAAAGCTTCCTCTTTATTATGTATCCATACCAGAAGAACTTCAGCAGAAAAAATTGAGAGACCCACCTCGAAAATAGTCAACAACCCTGCAGTCAAGATCCTCGTACAGGATGTGGGAAACTGTAGTAGAAAAGTTTGAGCCCTATCTGTTCCAGGACACTTGCATAATAATCAGGCTGTTAGCTATTTTAGGGTAAGATTTTATATTGCTGCATTTCAGGAAAAAAAAAACAAAAACAAAAAACTTTAAACCGGTGAGGCATCACCCTTCTGTATAGCAGTATATATATATGTATAGATTTTTTTGAAGTCTCAAAAATTTTATGGTGTGGAAAAAAAGTTTGCCATCACTTTTAATTTGAATCTATACCCATGGAAGGAGAAAAGGAAGTGTTAGGTAATCTTCCTCAATACATAAACTCCAGAATGAGATAGATTAATAATTACTGTAATATATCTTTCCTTCACCTTTTATTTATTACCCTGCTTTTGATCTCTTTTACTTCGTCTACCTAAAAGATAGGGGCAGAGATCATGAGTGTGACACCACTTAAATCATGAACATTTGGCTCAGGGCTTTTTCTAAAAGAAAATATAAGGGAAAAAAATCCTTCTGTGGATTTCAGGGAAATGAACTGTTAATGAATATTGTGAAAGAGCTGAAATTTGCTGTAAGGGAAAGACTGACACAGTGTTTGTCGAGTTTTCAACTTGACGCATGGAGGAGCAGGTTGAGCTGTCTTGTGGTTTTGCTGGATGACGTTTGTCCGTTGCATACCTGTCATCCAAAACAAACCCTCTCCCAGCCTGGCCTTTTCACAGCAGCAATAACAGTGACTGATACTTACAATGTCAGCTCGAGGGCTGGTAGCCTCCGGGATAATTTCCTGAGACAATATGAGACAGAAATGTAGCAGAAAGAATGATTGACTCATTGTCCAGTGTAAAGAAACTGCGTGACTAACATAGTTCATTCAGTTTAAACTGTAGGTTTCTTATCAATGACACAAATATAATAACAGTTATGTATATCTGACTTTCAGAGGAGTATTTGTGTTCCTCCACAAAAGCAAATAATCAAATGGGTGGAAACAATATTCTCTTAAAAACAACATAAATAGGAAGTGAGGTTATGTGTAAAAAATCATGGGAGAAGACCCACAGCTTGATGGCTTTGCAATATCTATTATGATATCTATTAAATGAGATCTAATCCTGACTGGGGCTCTGGGGCACTAATATAATAACATTTTGAATGTATTAATAAGCAATGACACTAAAACAAAAGAGATTAGAAAAACATGTAAGATAACAAGAAAGTTTCTGTTAGAATTCAAATTTTACAGAAGACAGGAGATGCAATAGATGACCTGCAGATTTTAGTGAGTAGTGGTCTGATTTAGCACATACTCATTGGGAATAATTTACCAAGAGCATCCATTCAGAATCATAGAATCACAGAATGGTTTGGGTTGGGAGGGACCTTAAAGCTCACCTGGGTCCAACCTCCCTGCCATGGGCAGGGACACCTTCCACTAGACCAAGTTGCTCAAATCCCCATCCAGCCTGGCCTTGAACACTTCCAGGGATGGGCCATCCACAGCTTCTCTGGGCAACCTGTTCCAGTGCCTCACCACCCTCTGAGTGAAGCATTTCTTCCTGATATCTAATCTAAATCTACCCTTTCTTTTAGTTTAAAAGCATTACCACTTGTCCTATCACTACACTTACTGATAAAAGAGTCCCTCCCCAGCTTTCCTGCAGGCCCCCTTTAGGTACTGGAAGGCCACTATAAGGTCTTCCCAGAGCCTTCTCTTCTCCAGGCTGAACAACCCCAACTCCCTCAGCCTGTCTTCACAGGAGAGGTGCTCCAGCCTTCTGATCATGGCCACCTCTGGACTCGCTCCAACAGCTCCATGTCCTTCTTGTGCTGGTGGCCCCAGAGCTGAATGCAGTGCTCCAGGTGGGGTCTCATGAGAGCAGAGCAGAGGGGGAGAATCACCTCCCTCCACCTGCTGGCCATGCTTCTTTTGATGCAGCCCAGGATACAGCTGGCTTTCTGGGCTACAAGTGCACATTGCTGGCTCATGTGGAGCTTCTTGTCAGCCAACACCCCCATGTCCGGCTCCTCAGGGCTGCTCTTCAGACAGGAACTTCACATTTTTCTATTATCTTTAGCAGGGTAGAAGAGTCCATTGATACAAAGCATGCTGCTAACCCAAATGGTGATTCAGACATCACTTGACCTGAGAGGGAAGCTTTAAAAACTAAATAAACATTGAAGCTAAAAGAGATGTTTATTGGTTGCATGTGTTCTTGGTTAATGGAAGAGTGCAGAAGCATAACCATTTGTCCCATGCAAACACAGCCCGGCTAATTGCATATGAAGGGAAGGAGAATGGTTTCATAAAAGGGAAGGAGGAAAACTGATCCCTTCTACTGCCCTTTCTGCTGCTTTCAGGAGGGAAGCTGAATGAATTTGCATCTTCTCCTAATTCTCTATTTGCTTTGCTGAAAAGAGAGCAGGCTTCCTACTGCCTAACTGGGGCAAGACTAAGAGGTTTCCTCTCTCCTGCATCTCCAGGACCCAATAATGCTCTGATAAAGCCTGGTCTCCAGCTGCTCTCTCGCCATTAACACTTTCTTTTAAGAAAAACCCTGCAGTTTGATCATACTTCCTGTTAGATGCCAGAGAATCTAGATGGAAAAGAGCCAATATGAATGCCTCAGTTCTTAGAAAGCTTTCACTCAGCTTTCCCATTTTATCAGACACCAGGAATTCTATTGAGGTTTCTTTGGCAAAGTCGAGTTGAAGCTTCTTCTAAACTTCAGTGTTTATAATTTTTGATATAGTATTAGCTCAGGCTGCACCATTAGGTGTTGTTAAATTCAAAAGTCAAATCAATCAGGAGACACAAAAGCTTAGGAAAACAAACTTTGCTAGTTCTGGTACTTAGAGATATCTTTTTTTTTTTATTTCATTCTGTGGTGATTTCTGAGTAGGCATTTATAAAGTTTTTGAGGAACTTTCCTTTGAAAGACAAACAGGGATCCTGAAGTTCTTTCTCAGATGGGATTCCCAGTTCACAAATTTCAGGTCAGTCTGAACAAGTTTCAGTTGATAATAAAGGTTTTATGACAGAATAGAATTTCTGGGTCTTGGAGCTATTGGCATCTCAGGCAAAATCATCAGTAATCTGCTTAAAAGTGAAGCCTGTGGTTTCTAGTGGGCTCATATGTGGGTTTTTTTGTTTGTTTGTTTTGTTGTTGTTGTTTTTTGTTTTGACAAAAACTTGAGCTATTCTTTTGTGCTCTGGTCATATGTTCTATGTTCTAAGAAAGTAGGAAATCAAAATTGTTAATAGATCTTTTTAACAGTAAAGTTTTCCACACACAAATTTAGTGATTTGTATTTCATGTTGTTTTCATCCTGATGCCAAGGATAATATATAACAGTTGAGCTCTTCAGCAAAATGCTGATGGGGACAATGTAATGTCCTTTGATCCCTTCTACTAGGGTTGGACACTATTATAGAACAGCAGACATGAGAGTGTGACTATTTGAACCACCCACTTCTTGCCAAAATGGCTTTTATTTTTTTGACTGCTAATTTAATTTTGAAAATCTGTGACTTCTCTCATTATGTTGAAACAACAGCGGTATACTACTCAGATACAAAGTGTTTTACACTGCAGTGTAAACTTATCTTGAGGATACATCCTAGTACCTAGAATTTTGTATGATACAAGAAATAGGGTATGAAAGCAGCTTGAACAATGAATGCAGTGTTGGACTCCATGTCCAAGAGTCTCAGAATCAACCCAATTACAACTGTTGGGAAAAATAAGAAATTTTAAAAGGTACAGACTTTTTCTTAAAATGCAGTTTGTTCATAAAAAGAGAGCAATAAAAATGCATGCAAAGGACATTTTGCTGTAGTGCTACTTGAAAACACCAGGCAAACTTTCCTCTTTTTCTTTGTTTTGATCAAGGTTGGTTGCTTTACAGGAGGGCTTGCTTCTTTTGCCAGTGAACAAGTGAGGTCCTTCTGGCAGGTTCTTAAGGACAGTGGAGAACTGTAGGGACGTACTCGTCCTACTAGTAGGAATGTGCTGGTCCTTTGCCAAAAGCAGCCAGAAGGGAAGAGAGCATTGAGTAGGGATGTATGGTAGCAGAAGTTTATTTGGCCTTGTGGGATTTTCAGTAAGAGTAAAGAGTCGAAACAAACATTCACACTGCAAACGTTTTGATGCACTCTGTCATTAAAGCAGTAAATCATTTAAATATGCTGTATGTATTGAACCTGTGTTTTCCTGCTTGGCTTCAGTGAAAGAATGCTTTTCTGATAGTCTGCTTTACTACTCTGGCATTGCAAGACTGTTTCTTGGGATGAATTTGCAAATACTTAATGCAGAAATACTTCCAGGCTTCACAACAAATTATTTCTGTATGAGTGACTTAGTTCCAAAGCTTATTCCAAGAAGTAGACCAAACATTTAACAGAAAAACAAACAAACAAACTAAAAACAAACAAACAAACAAAAACATAGAGGAAGCCATCAAAAGTAACAACCCCATGCAGTGAAACTGAACTACATAGTGGGAGTCTGATTATGTAGTTCTTCTATATTTTTAAGAGTCAAAAATGCCTCACTCTGAACTAACTAAAATAGATTTGTTTCAAGAGTCTGGTAACTTCTTCGTAGCCTCTCTGTTACCTGATTTTGTAAGAATATAAGCATGTTGTTCATGCCTTTGTCCCTGAAATATGCATTTGTAGGGTATAAAGAGATTGTTAATGACATACATAGAGTTCTCTGAGACCATGAGAGAAATACAAAATGTTGGTTAAAGAGCCCTTTTTCCACCTATGAAAACAGTAATGTAGTTCCTCTAGGCCCTCATTTAATATGTGTTTTTTATGTGTATTTCTCTACATGGTCCTTTTTTTTTTTTTTTTCTTTTTTTTTGTAATATAGATGTAATTGAGTATTTTGACAAGCTGTGTATAATTGGACTTTATCATTTTGCTCCTATTATTTCCTGGAGGTTACAGCATTTCCTGTTCAAGGAGATAGGGTGGTTTCCATAGCCTAAGGCTAAAGCGAGTGACATCGTGTAAAGCAGTATATTGGGAAAGTCCTACAGATCATCAGACTCTGAAAAAAGGCTAGTCCTGGTCATCAACACACAGTCTATCCATGCATGAGGCTACTAACTGGTATAAAGGATTTTTCTTCACTAGAATGGAAACTTGGAGAAATTCCTGGCATGGAAGAAAGTGAGCGTTCAGAGCAGAACCATCAAAAAAGCTTCTGAGAAATCTGCCACAGCTGAGTTGTCTGCCCAGATGCTCATTCCAAAATCTGATCAAGAGTATTTTGTTTTACTTGTGATTGTGGGGGGATATCATCAGATTAATAGATGCTAAACAAAAATATCTTTCATAATTTTATTTTATCAACAGCATGACATGCAAACACTCCACAAAGAAAGCCTTTTGAGTCACAATACTTATGAATTTCTCAGTAATACCTAGATTTATTTTTTTTTTCAGTTATGAAATGGGTGACTAAGAAAACGGATGCAGTTTCTATGCTGAATCAGTGTTAATATGGTTACATATAATAGAAGGTGCCAACATTGACTAAAGTGTTGAGGTCACTTCAATATATAGGCCATCGGTTAAAGCTGTTAAGTAACATCCCCATTTACAGACAAATTCTTAATTTGAACCACAGACCATTTTTTTTTAAATGCTGTAGTAGTCAGAGAAACGGAAACCCTTGGCACAATGACTCTGTTGCTCCAAACTTCAATCTTACGCTACGTGGAAGATCAGGAAGATGGTCAGAAAACTCAGGGAAGATGTCCAGGGTCTGAGTCTCCCAGTAGATCTTCAGCTCATCTTTATTTAGAGTAGCCTGGAGGTTTCCAGGGCTTCTTCCGCCTGCCAGCATCCTCAAAAGACAATACACATGCTGAGCCCATCTGGAGCATGCCACTGCTTGGCTGTGACCATGTCTTGCCTCCAAGGCACTCCTGTTTTAAGGCAACACAGTGGTCAGAGCCCTGTGCTCTGTGCTTGCCGAGTCAACTCTTTTCCAGCCTCTTTGCATCAGCTAGTCTCAACTGATCAGACAGCAATGAAGAATCTGTACTTACCTTTTCCTTGTGCTGTGCTGAAATTGCTTAAAGTGCTGAAAAGCTTAGTGTAAGTACACTTGCGTTTGTAGAAAAGTATAATACTGCTTTTTGTTCTCTAGGAATACTAGGACACTGTATATGAAAATCACGAACCATTTAATAAAGTGGACTTCATTCCTAACTATTGTAATATGGCAATTTTCCCCTTTGAAAGTTTTTAACAGAAGTAGTTCCCGAAGAAGGGTGCAAATGAAAGTACAGCTATTTCTGGTGTTGTATTAGGAGCTGTGCTAACAATCAAGTATTTTACAAAAACAGACAGTAGAACATCCTTTTTAAAAAAAAAAAAAAGGTTGGTGCAGCATCAGGTGTTTATGGCTGGGCTTTTTCCTTTTGCTAACCTTTGATTTTTTATTTTATTTTTTTCTATGTACCATACTGAAAGCTACTTGTGGTGGGATTGTTTATATTAATCTGTGAACTGTAAAGAGAACGTGTGCTGTCGCTTCCTTTTTTCTAAAAGTGTACAAGAAGTAGCATGCAAATTTTTAAAGCAACTGGTGTTAAACCTTCTTATTAAGGCCTAATAAGTTATAAAAAGAACTTTTGAAATGTCAAAAAGACTCTGTTTTACAAAAGTTAAAGCTTGGTCATATGCCTATGCTGAAAAACTGATCAGTGGATCAGTCCTGGTTGGGAATAATTTCGGGGTGCTACCCTAGTGGTAACACAGAGGCCAGAAACAGTGTTGTGAGGCATTCAAAACTGCATGGCTGATAATTATTTTATTATTATTATTTTTGTTTTTAGCGTAGTGGTGACGAGGTATTATGCTTGAAAAGCTGTTAACCTGAACAACATTTTCCACCACATTGTGTAACAACAGTGTGGGCCACCATTAGAGCTCCAGGACTGTTTAGAAAAGCTTTCCTTATGGTTATGCTCTTCAGAACTGCAGGAGCAGAGGGGGATGCTTGTTTGATGAGGACTTTGTCATTGTTTAGAGTTCCTTTTATTTCCATGTAAGTTTACAGAGCTAACCTGATGGCTCTGCAATCTGAGAACTTGCAGGAGGTGCTGAGTCCAGCAGGTCTTTCTGGTGGTCTTTAGCCAACCATTGGCCATCAGAAATTTCCTAAGTCAGACTGGTCAGCCGGGGTCCCCACAGGACCCACGGGTTCTTGAATGTGGGAGTCAGCAGCAGGGGGTCATGAGAAACATCCTCCTAAGGGTGGTGGGACTTGCTTGTGAGTGGTGGATTCTGTTCTGTATTGTGCTCTGAGATATAGTGGGAAGGTGGGTAGTAGATAAAGATTTGTAAATGTAAGGTGCTGTTGGAAATATGTATTTATTGCTACATGGAAAACAAGAAGATGAAGTTTGAAAATAACAGAGTGTTTTATTACTTTTACCTAAATATGGCATCCTTCAAGTTTATTTTGTTGTTTTCACACTTCTCAGAAAAATCTCACCCTCTTACAGTCGTAAAGTATTAGAAAGGATGATGCTTACTTGTGAAGAAAAACACGACTTTCCCACTACCTGATTTTCAAGAACTGCTGAAGGGCAGGCTGCAGGCTAGCAACAAAATAGCATTGCACAGATTCGTTTCATCTCACTTCATTATGCGTGTTATCCTCAATGAAATCATTGTAAAGGTCATCAGATAACTATGCATACGTTAACCTCCTCTCTGCTTCATCAAAAGCATTTAACACAACACAGCTACAAACATATTATAAACAAAGTGATTTCTATTTCTAGTATGGATCTCGATGAAATCTACGCTATGAGGTCAATACCAGCCACCTCCAAGAACTTAGCTGCAGTTGCCACTCTTTAAAAATAATGTACGAATCTAGTGAGCTGTGATGTCTGCTGCATTACAGAAGCTCACAGAGTCTCTTTCGATGGACAAACGGTCTGGGAAGTCCTGACTTTATTTGCCAGGGGATTTTTTTTTTTTTTTTGGATCAGATATAACGTTTATAGTAAGCATGACATGTTTGAAACACACTGTCTACAATTCAGTGGGAATGGGTTTTGGTGACTATCTGTGAGTGTTGTGTTTGCTAAAGTGACAGATTAATCATGATGTGGGCAAGCACTGCAACATTTCCTTTAAACGCTTCTGCCAATTAATCTCAATCCAAACTTGTTCTCAGTTTGCCCTTTGCCAAAATAAAATGGACATTATTCAACATTCTGGGGTGTTTATGAACTAGCCTATAATTATGCAAAGTTTAACAGCTTTGAAGGAACCTGAAGGTCTGGAGCATCTGCTCTGAAAAGGTAAAAAGATACGAATCTGGTATCCTGGATGTTGAATAGTAATACACTGAGCTATCTGGCACTGGTCCATGCTGGAATGTATTATTTTAAAAGGAGTTTTAGTTAATTTGCTTGCCTGATTTTTTGCTAGTCTGACATTTTGAAAAAAAAAAAAATTATAATTTTGTGTGAAACAAGTCGAGGGAGATGTTGTAGATGGGAATAACAAGCCCAGAGAGCAAGCATTTCTCTACCGTGGAGTTACATTTGCATGTAGCCGATCCAGAAGCATGCATGCCAGGAATTTCAAAACTTGATGTTTCAGACACAGAGAGCGCAAGACAGCATGCCTAGGCTAAAACGTGCTCAGCTCTCAGCTCAGTGCTGAGAAGCATTTCCCCAGCTACATCATGAAAAACAAACAAGCAAACGAAAAAGCCAGGCTGTGTAGGTGAGACTGCACCCTGGACAGGGGATTATTTTTCTGAAATTAGTTGCATACCGGCAGATCTCCTTCAGCTGATGAAGGGAACGTCTTCCCCTCTGTGCGGGTCACTTCTGCGAGTTTTAAGACAACTAGCTGCCGCGTGACACGCAGCAATCGTGACTGAACCGTGACTGGGGTCCGTTTCCCACCTAGGGTCCATTTCCAAAACTTTCGCCAGCCTTTTTTCGTCTTCGGGCCAACGTGCGGTACTGTGCACACACACACACACTCATAGGCACAGATACACACGGGCTGTTGGGTTGGAGCGACTATTCCTGCAATACCTGCGCACGGGCAGCTCGCTGCTCTGGCTCGGCGTCCTCACCGCCGGCGCTCACACGCATCTTTACCTCTCCCCCCGCTTTCTACACGGTTAACCAATTCATTCCCACGACACCCCCCGGGGTGAGGTAACAAAACATCACCGCTTCCACACCGACAGCGGCCGAACCGGCCGGCAGCGGGGCCGGGGGTGCGAAACCACCTCCGTCCTAC
>VXAA01006844.1:119925-173180 GCA_013399115.1 Anseranas semipalmata | reverse complement strand
AGGGAGCCTGCTGGTGCTCGCGTGGGTGCGCGGAGGGCTAGCGTTTGCCATTTAGAAAAGTCAGCTTTGTTCGAAGCGGGGGACAGGCTGTGAAAGTGGTGCAGGCGTTTGGTCTTGGAAAGTTACACTTTTTTCCCTGTGCGTTTCAATTTCAAAACCAGAAGAGATTGTTTTTGGCTGCTGGCAATGATCCTTTCGGCTGCTCTTTCTTTTCACACGCATCCCGCTATGAACTAGAGGTCTCTTCTGGAAAAGTGTGTAGAAAGTAGTGGTGTGAAGAGGTGACAAAGGTAGTTCTTGATTCCAGGAGTGATACAGACTTAATTGTATTTGTAAATAGTAGTGCTGCCAGATTTCCTAACACGGTTTGTTATGGAGGAACACGCTCAGAACTGATGGGCAATTATAACAGTCATGATAGATACTGACACCCAGAGATATGCTCCTGAGACCAAGTGCACCCGCCCTCATCAAATTGCAGAGTATCCAGGGAACGTGTGCTGGGCTCTGCTGTGACCGAAAACTTTCTGTTTGTTTTGTTTGTTTTGCAGTTTCAGGAGTTTCCACATACTTCATTCACGCGTACACTTTCTTTCATAATTTTGGTTTACAAGCAACATGTAGCTACATTTCTGATGTTAATTTCTAAAGCCAAATTAAAAAGTCTGCAGTCTTGCTTCAGAATGTGTTTTTACACTTGTCATCAACAGATATTCCAAGTATTTGGGGAGCTACATGTACAATGAGAGAAAAGAAGACGGTTTTAATTTTAGCAAATAAATAGTCTGTTTCTTGCCTCACTCTTGTCTGTGAAAGCAGCTCATGATCTGTGCTTTAGCAGCTATATTTTACGACCATTTTAGTTGCAATTAAGATTTTGAAAGTCAAAAATGTTGAGAGTTTTTGACTCAGCTTATGCCTTTTTAAATTCCGATGTCTTGCTTTGACTGTCATTACCAAGTATCTACTATTTCCTCTTGTCTGCTTTTGAGCCTGTGCTCAACTCAGCCTGCAGGTAAGATGTGGATTGTTTGCACTGTAGTGCGGTTTTGACCTGTAATAAAATCTGTTTATTTTTTTGTCATGCCTTGTGCTTCTCTTGTCTTTAGAGACTCATAGCAGCAATTAAATTTCCATTATTAAGAGTTACCTGCTTGGCGTTGCCCTATTCTAAGGAACCGTTTTCAGATTTCATTGCCAGTTGAAAGATCTAATTATTCAGGACATATTGGGTATGTGCCATCAAGATACAAAGTCAAGAGTTTTGGAGTTTATTTCAGCACTTTGATTCCAGTGGTAAAATTTACATTGTTTTCAAAGGGAGTAAGATCAGACCCAGGTTTGGGGCCTGATCTTGCCTTACTGACAAGTTTGAACACCTGTCAGTTGCCTTATTTGTGATGTCCATATCACCACTATTTCACAAGATCCTGAACGTTCCTTAAGTATTTATTTGTTACCTCCCTAAAACAGACATTCGGTATATTTTATGGACAATGACAGCAAGGTAACTTTAGAATCAGATAAAAGCGATTATGAATGAATACTACTTAAGTTCTCCCAGGCATACTCAAATTTTTGCTAAAAGAGGACCCATTTTTAAAATACAGTATGAAGGCTGCTTTGTATCTTTAAGTAAATACAAAGGTGCTACATTTAACACAGTTTTGCTTGAATTTGTTTCAACTAGTTAAAGAGCTTTTTTTGCCATAGATTACAAGATAAACACTCTTCACCTGTGTTTATTCAAATGAAAAGAAATGTGATTCAGAAAAAGTTTGTCATCTTGTCATTTCAAACGTGACATCATGCAGACAAGGGACTGATGTGGCATACACAGTAAGCCTAGTTGTCATAGTTAATCTGAAGGTCAGTGAGAATGATGCTGAGCTTTATATCAAAACTGGAATTTTGTATTGCAGCAATGATTGCCTCAGTCTGCTTGATTTATCAAAGATGGATGTACATGTCTAAAGCACTTTGCTGCTATGTACTGTTTCGTACCGCAGTATTTAGGAAGAGTTGGGTATTACTATATTGGGAAGGAATAGCCACTGTCCAGTTTTGGAGGTCATTCTCAATCCTTAAGTAAATCTTTTTCCCCCTTTGTGGGAAACCTTTCCACCTTGAAAAAAGGTGGATAAAATTCTCTGTGACATCTTTCAGGGCTTTTTTTTCCTCCTCTTAAAGGAAAAAAAAAGCCATTAACCATAATGTGAGCAATCTTGAATATAAATAAGTGAGCTCATATAATAGTGTAAGAAAACTCAGAGTAGGAGGATTTTACTTTTAGGTGTGAAACAGGTTGTTCTAAAGAATCATGTCATTCTTGAGTATTAAAACATATCTAGCATTTATACAGCACCTCCTATCTTAATGTAACTGCAAACTGCAACATCTCTGTAAGACATAGGTAAGTGAAGTTATTTTAGTTTATGGTGAAAATGAAGCAGAGAAACCTTTCTCAAGGCTGAGAAAATAGAATTCAATCCATCAGGAATATTCAAGAGTACCCAGCCCTCTATACCAAGAGTAATTCCTGCAAAATCAGATGAGAAAATCAGAAGGAACACTGTGGGTATGTAACATGGTTTCTCACCGTGTTTACCTTTCCACTTATCTGGGTTTCTTTAAGAAATAGCTCGCGAGATTTTTTATTTTTTTTCCCAGACTCTCAGCTACTTCTCTTATTTACCCCCCCCACTTTTTTTTTTTTTTTTGCATATAACAGCATTTTCATCAGTGTTAGCTTTGCTTGTTTACATGAACTTGTGTGAGAATAAGAGGTGGCATAAGAGCTGAGCTTTGCATCAGATGAGAGCTTTTGGCCAACATACAAAGGCTACCATAGCAGAGGAGAGAAAAAAAAAAAAAAAAAAAAAAGGAAGAGAGAAGAAACAATATGGCATGTCCCAAATACTTGAAGCAGGCCAGGGGCTGATCTCTGATCCCTCTCCTGTGTGAAGAGCGAGCAGCCTGAACCACTGCATCCCAGTGGAATCCCCTTGCTGCGGTGATGTCTACATAGGACTTGCCTTAGCATATCCCCATCTGAGGGTATTTATTTTGTTTAGATGCTCCCAGTGCTCAATTAGTAGTAGTGATGTGCCAGATCACAGCTTTGGGTGACTGAAAGTAGGGTGATACAGAGAGATGAAAAGATCCTTCTTTTCTTCTCCGTGCTTAAAATTGCTTGAACCAGGAGGCATGGTGTGTTTTCCCCAGTGGATGAGCCCCGGCATGTTGTGACAGTAAGTGCAACCCCGAACACTTTGAAAATGTGCTTTGGGTCTGCTCTGTGGGAAGCCAGCCACAGTGCTTGGCTGCCAAAGTTACACTGGGATCACTGTAATATCCAGAAGATGCTTCATTTCCAGCTGTCCCGGTGATAAGCAGCTTTCCAAAGGCTAAGAGGCATTGCGCATAAAGTGATGATGGATTAGAGCCGTGATGCGCCCATAGGCGTAGATTGTCAATAAATCCCTTTTCGAAAAGACACAGTATTTAAAGTATTGTCAGTTGTCATTACATTATTATGATTCTTACAATACTTTGTGTTCTCGTAAATTACCAGCTTCTGGAATTGGGTGATAACTACAGAATCCCATTTTTTTTAATTAAAAACACAGGAAGTTTCTTGTCCTCATACTTGTACAGAAAACCTGTAAAATCCTTAGGCTCAGAAACTAGAAAACAAATGAGCACCTTAAATTTTGAAAATAGATGAAAATAGTTTTCATGTTTGGAGACTACTTTCTGATTTTCCATACCATGTACTGTTAATATTGAGTAATGCCTGTGGACTATGGCNTTTTTTTTTTTTTTTTCTGCGAGATTTATTTGAACAGAAATAAAGTAATTTGAAAAAATGCTTTACCAATTTCGGTCAGTAAAGATAGGATCCCAAGGCATAATCAGATGCCTCTGTGTAACTGTTCTGATTTCCAGAGGTGCTAACCTGCAACAATTTCTTCCAAACTAAATCATCAGTAGTGTCTCTGTTGAAAATCATAGTTTTTGTGTGGCTACTAGCTTGCTGATTGTGATTCCTAACTTCAGACACAGGCATCCTTTGATATGCTTTCACAAACACATCATCTTTTCAAAATATCCAGGTTGCAGAGTGATAGTTCTTTATTTTATTTTATAATATTTTTCTTTCACTATTTTTTTAATGATTAACCTCCTTTCTCTGCTAAACAAAAGCAAAAGTTAAAAGCAAAATTTCATATATTTTAAGCTCTCTGGGAGAAGAACTGTCTTCTTCCAACATGTGGTTCTGCAGTATCCAAATTAAGTCCCTGATTCTGAACCTGGACTTGGAGTTACTATTGTGACAGACAATAAATACATGTGACAGCCAATACAAAGGTGCAGCAACCACTTTCTGCTGAACAGCACTAATTGTAGATTAGTCAAACATGGAGTAATACTTGTAATGAAACTGATATGCAAAAGCACGTTTTCACTTCTGTAATCAAGATTTTTGCAAACACCTCTAGTGCGTTGCTTTGGCATGTCTGAGTGTCTGAATTTAGACATGGAAAAGTTTCAATTTTTCTTGCTTCTGTTTCAGTGTTAAGTTTGCTGTAGTTGACAGCTTTTTTGCAGGATTTGCTGACAACTGGTCACAAACAAGAGTGTGGAAAGGGTCATTGGAGATCAATGTAAGGGTCGTAACAGAGGTTTCTTTCCCACTATATAAACTTCCTTTCTCAAGGAAGCTTTTGTAGGTATCAAAACTAAGAAGTTTTAGGTTTCATTTAATTTGACCATGCCAACTGGTCAAACTATATGTGGTCAAACTGGTCAAAAAAGTATATGAAAATAGTTTTTAAAATATGAACTATATTATAGCTGTTCAACTTGTACACCAGTATGTGACAATGATCCTGGGTTAAAGCAGATGTCTATTTACAGACAGTTCCTAGTGCTAGTTACTCCAAAACCCTCCTGAAATTTCTGAGTGCTGTGAAGGTGCCCAAAGCATCAATGTTATCTACTAGCTACCATCCAAAGACTATGCTAATGTAACACTGACTGCAGATGTTAGTGGTGTCTTGGTATAAGTTTGTGGTCTTGTACTTGTCACCCGTTACTTCTGCTCAGATAATAATTATAATGATATTTTATTAAAAAAAATACAGTTTCTAAGCTGTAAACATTTAGTGTCAATGAAAATTATGCATGAAGGAAACAGACAACTTGAAATCTGCTCACTGTTTTTTTTTTCCACATTCCCTCCTGATGTCCCTTGCCAGTTTGAGTTGTTTCATAATCACATTTTCCTGCTGCTAAAAAGTATTTTTTCCTTTCCTCCTCTACAACATTAAAAGGCTCACATGGGCAACAGGGAGCCAACTAACGTAATATCCAGGGAAAGAATGAAGCTAAACTAATTACTTAGTTGAAATAATGGTCTAAGTATAAATTACCTAACATGGTTCAAACAGAAGTTTTGTTATTCCACTGATGGGTGTCCCAGTGGCAGGGGAGAGCCCCTCCTGCCTGCATCCTTGTTTTATCTTTGTCTTATTCTGTGGAAAAGCTTGGATGGCATGGTGGTCGGTAACTTTGCAGGAGTCTGGATGGGCTCAGTCTAGAACTAATAAAAATGGCTAATGTCTCTGTCTCAATCTTTTATTAACGGGCTAGTTTTTGTGTTGTCTTTTTTGAATTGTCGCTGTCAACTTTGGTGACAGGTTTGTCACCCGTTTAGAAGCTTACAGAAATTACATTTCATATGTAGGAGCATAATTTTTTTGCAATGCTTTTCCAAATGTGAAAGCTCAGCCAGAGTAAAATTGTATCCTCTTCTGTCATAGCCACCGATTAGAGTGACCTGTTTCCAATTAAGGGAAAGGATAATGTTGTTGTATCCATTTACGAGGATTTAAACATCAGTCATTCTGTTGGGTTTCAGCTATGGCATATGAAAAATACATGCTTGAAACAGGGGGAGAGAAGAAAATTGTTGTTATCATGACTGAATTGTTGCAAAGCAGACAAGACCTCAGCTTTGCTTCTCAGACGTAAAGAGCGCAGATAAGCAGATGGAAAAACTTGATGGGGTTTATTGTGTGACGGTCCTCTTATATAATGTCTGGCAATGCCATCACACTTGGCTCGTTGACATGATAGTTTAATTGGCTCTTGACGTTCCCAGATCTTTCTAGGAAAATCCGAGGATTTGGTTAGCTCTTTAGAGTGCTGCTTCTAATGAAGATTACAATTAAGTAAGGGGCAGCTGTTCACAAGGAAAAGCTTGTTTGAGTGTAGCATCAGGAAAATTTTTATTCATCAAGGATTTCAATTTGCACAGTGGCAGAGTAAAGAGATCCTGATACAGTGGTGAGCTGGGGAGCTGGAATTTGAATTAATACATATTTATGCACCAATCTTCTTGTACTTCATAATAAGAGAAAAGGGAAAGAGGACTGTGGAGGTAAGGAAGGATTTTCTTCCCAGCTACACTCCTCCCTTTTCATGGTCTGAACCCAGCACACATGAATTTTAAGACCTCTGGGCTGGAGTGCTGTTCCTCATGAGCAACCTTGCTTGCTCCCGTGTCACACTACTCATGCTGCTGGAGAACAGAAAGCTTGCCCTCGGGTAACCGCAGTGACGAGTGAGGTGTATATATATATAAAGGAGATAGCACTTAGTTGTGTGTATTGTTCAAAGACCTGCCATGGTGAGATAGTGGCTGAAGCTTGTTCTCCAGCAGATGGCTCACCCCAGCCCCCCCTTATCGCTTAGGAACACATCCATCTTCTCTGCAATGAGGGGATGGAATAGTGACATCAGGTCAGTAGCCGCTGCATCTCGTTCGTGCCAACGTGTGCTGCCTCCATAGAGGCCATCAGTTGGTGTCAAATAAGGGAAATTCGTGAAAGGCCCCGTTCTTCTGAGGCCAGAAGAGGGGGCTTTGGTGTTGTAGGTCTCTTGGAGACACCTGCCTCTTTGGAGTTGTCGATGTCTTGCTGAGAAAGACAAAAACAAGTGTGGTGGGTCAGGCTAAATGTCTGGGTTGAGAGTAGCCCCATCTCTTTGTGCAGGATCGGCAAATGTTGGCCACCCCAGGACACGATGAGCAGGCATTTGTGATTTAGAAACCTGGGAGCCTAGATTTGACCCATAATGGTAAATACAAAGAACACAGCAGCATTTCAAGGCACTAAAACGTCAGTAACCCGTAATCTCACAGATTCAGTCTGTATTTTAACTTTTAGAAAAAAACTAATTCAGTTCTGCACTTCATATGCCCTGCTATATAAGAGGAATGATGCATGTCTGAGACTTGCTATGATTTAACACTTTTCAGCTTCTTAGCTTCTAGGATTATTGCATAGCTTTCCAGTAACTAATAACTTGATAATTTTTTCCATAAATATAAGCAAATGGCCCATACCAGCATACAAACAGCCCTTTTTGTAGCCTCTTTAATTATAGGAAATGCTGCAGTATGAAAGATTCTTTCATTTTAGCGTAATGGCACAGAATAATATAGAGAAAATAGTATGCAGTAAATAAGTAGGACTCGATGTAAGAAAATTACTTTCAACCACCACCATAACAGAGGATTTGGAAATTATGAAGTATTTTCTAGCAGTTGAATTACTTAAAGTGAAAACATAGACATCAAAGTAGCTTTATACTGCATTCACATAGAATACTGAATGTTTCAAAGATACTAGTTAGAAAAGGCCTGATGGACGTGAGTACTTCATAACTCTTGCTTAACGGTAAGGGTGGACTTTGTGGCTCCTGAAAGACATGAGTGTCTAGCTACTTGTGGCTCGTGACAGTATTTAGAGCCAAGAACTCCTGTATTGTATTCTTTGTAGTGTTTTGCTGTAATCAAGGTTAGACAGTAAGATATGAAGCACTTCAGAGAGAAGTGGCCATTCTTTTTCTTTTTTTAAATGTTGTGTTTCCAATAAAAGGCAGCTTCTGCATTCGTATACAGTTTTGTTACAGTGAATGTGGTGTGCACTGAAACATCAATCCAGCCTCTGCATCATAAAGAAACTGCAGTAAGAAACCATTCTGGTGTCTCAGTTACGTTAGCAAGGGGTTTGGTTTGGTTTCATCTGCCCAAACTTTCCATGTTTAGGAGACTTACTGTAGAATTAAGCGTGTTAGAGATGGATGTGTCCTTTCATACAGAGAATGTTTCTGCAATAGAAATGGATCCCAGTTCTAGTTACTTGCAGCCAGCCCCAGTGTAGCTGCGAAATTGAATGTAAGCAAGCAAAGGCATCTTGGAAAGCAATGCTACTCATCCTGCCTTGAAACTGTGAGCAGCACAGTGGCCAGCACCTGCTTATTGAGGTGGACATCACTTCTGAGCAGTCCATCTGCAGCTTCCACATGGCTGCAGTGGAGACACTGCTGTGCAAGTTGTGCCTTTCATTGGCTTTGCTGGCCCACTGCAGGTGTTGAAGTGGAGCTGCACTGGTGATAGCATCTGCTGTGAATCACAAGCAGAGGAGCAGCAGTGAATCAAACTAGTGTGCAGGGCCTGTTTACGAGATTATCTACAAATAAAATTTAAACAGCTTGCTTCTTCTATTAATTAAGCTATAAGCCACTAATATATGATCAGCTAATGAAATTGAGCTGACTGAACACTTCTACCAGATTCCTCAGCAGGCAAGTGTTTAACTAAACTATGCTCTTGTAGTTGCTCAGGGAAAGGCTGCTGGCTTATTGATTCATTTTTGTTATTGGCTTTAGTTGGGGAGGGAAAGTGAAAGGACAAAGGGAGGTTAAACTGAAAGCAGACCTTTCAGTTACATTTGATTGTCTTGCATCTTTTATTATAGCTAAGAAATATCTGAGTTGCAATTAATACACAAGTGTAGTTTTGCATAGTAATAGCATCTTTCCCGGTTCAAGATGGTTTCTGATTTGTACAGAAAGTATGGAATTAGCTTATGGTTATAGCTAAAACAGCCCACAATACATAACATCTATTTCTGAGTTAGCTCTTCACCTGTGAAACAACACAGGTCTTTTTTGCATCTACTTATCCTTCATGTTAGGTTTTAAAAACAATTGCCTGTGCAATTATACAGTGATGTGCCATGACATTCACACCACTCTGTTTATAGATGAGAAATATTTATGTTTCACAGGTTGGGGAACTGAAGTGGAGCAATTAAGATGTGTTTGTGGCTCTCAAAGTCACTACCTGACCGAAAATATCTTTCAGAGCTGCTTGCTGCCACTGTTATGTGCTCAGTCATGCTGTCCGGGTAGAGCATCCGTATGGCATGGCTCAGCAGCAGGACTTCACATCCACACAGAAGTTTGTTCTCCATCTAGAAAGATCACTCGTTAGCATGTTTTCAGAACATCAGAATGCAAGCCACTCTCATCAACACTAGATGTTGGCAAAATGTTAATGAGGCAGCAATTATTTTAATGTGTACTAGTCTAGGCTGGTTTTCAATCTCCTCCATCATTTTCCCCGACTAATTTAGAGTGTCTTAATGGTAGCTTTTGTCTGCATGCATTCGTAAGCACTGTAAACTAACCGGAAACATTATCTTTTTTTCCCTGAAATGTGTCTTTTTGAAGAAATTTACAGGCAAATTTTTCAAAGTACTGTAAAGATGTCAGAACAAAACCAGAGTTCACTTTATTCCGGAATAGATTACAGGAAATTTATAGTTAGCTGGAACTTTGTAACCATTTTGGTGTATCAGTAATATTCTTCTGATCCATTTGTGGTGGATATAAAGACATGTGCTTTTTAATTGTATTATTTTATAGGATTGAAAGGACCTGTTCAGTTAAGGGTTAACATATTTAAACCTGACTGTCTGATCTTGTTGTGGCCAAGGTTGACTGTAGAGCCTTAATGCAATAATTTTACTCAGAATCACAGACAACCTTGCGCTGCCAGCTGAAATAGTAACATTGTTTTCCTAATCTGATTTTGGCAATTTAGATTGAACAGTTGTAACAGAGATGTCTTTTCTAATAGGCAAGAGCAAGATGACTAACTATTGATATTTTAATTACCAGAAATCAAATTTAAAGGGAGTGACCACCAACCTTCCCTTGAAGTGATAAGGTGGAATTTTATCATGAAATACCCTTATCTTGTTGTATACTGATAGCAGTCAATAGATTCAGGAAGGCAGCACTGTGCCAGTTGGTACTGAAAAAGTTATTTTGACTGCAGGGACTAGAAATTAAAGTGCCAAATATTCTTTCTTGCTTTTTCTCAAGGTATTGGTATATATAATGCTATATAATATGTAAACTAAAAGGTAGCTCACATTGAAGGGTTTCTTATAGAGAGAGACAATGATTTTTCACAATATATCAGCCACCCACTGGAGCTCCAAAGGGTGATCTAAATGAGGAGTAATTTCTGCTAGGTGAAGATATGATTCATGTGTACTTGCTGACCCAAGGTAGAACTTGTTAGTTTTCAGAGCTGGTTTCTGCAAAGAAAGGGTAAACACCTAAGTTTTAGCTGTGCTCTTTAGAGGTCTTTCTACAAACTTCATCCTTGGGACATTGGAAAAGTAGTGTAACTCCAATAGAAAAGAATGGCAAAAAGAAGGCACAATAGGGGCTAGTGAAGAACTAAAGAAACAGTAAGACAGTGGTGTTTCATCAATAGATCAAGAAAGAATTCAAAGAACAGAAGCAACTGAAAAGTAGGCTGCCAAATAGGCATTGTGGACTTTAGCATATTTGAATGTTTTAAAGAAAAATGGGCATGAAAGACTAGAAAATAGACTTTGTTTTTTTTTTTAACGCATGCAATCTTTTGAGCTGATAATGTATTTTCTGTGCTTGAAATTTGCTAAATGTTATTGGGGCTGTCATAAACAATGTGAGTACAAGGAACATTTGAATATATATAGAGAGAGATTTAGAAACTTCATAACCGCTTTTTTTTTTTTTTTTTTGGAGAAAAAAGCATGGATTTGCTATGTGCTTCTGTAAATGATTCTGAAGGGTGATAACTGGGCTCTAAGCTTTATTACCACTAGGCTTGCAGGTGGTTGATGTTCTTAAGTATGTCAGCAGTATCGGGAATCTTTGGCTGTGTAAATGCTTAGGTACTGTCGTTAAACTTTATATGCCACAAACATAACATTGGTGACTTAATTTCCTAGTGTAGAGTGGATGTGAACCTTGATGCATTAGAAGTGCATTAGGGTGGAGGGTGATATGAGAGTTACCATACCTTTGGTTTTGGCCATGTTTTCCCCATGCATAAAAGGACCTCCCCCCCAGGTACACATGAAACAGCCAAAATTTTTTCAGCATTCATAGAATCTCATCTAGGCTGGAAAAGACCATCACGATCACCAAGTCCAACCATCAACCTAACACTACCAAGTCCACCACTAAACCATGTCCCTAATTGCCACATCCACACATCTCTAATACCTCCAGGAATGGTGTCTCCACCACTTCCCTGGGCAGCCCGTTCTAATGCCTAACCAGCCTGTCCGTGAAGAAATTCTTGCTGCTATCCACTCTAAACCTCCCCTGGCACAACTTGAGGCTGTGCCCTCATGTCCTATCACTTGTCACCTGAGAAAAGAGGCTGACACCCACCTCACTACACCCAACCTCCTTTCAGGTAGTTGTAGACAGTGGTGAAGTCTCCCCTCAGACTCCTCTTCTCCAGGCTAAACAGCCTCAGTTCCCTCCTCTGTTGTAGCTGAAAGGAATGAAAATAAGCTATAAAATACTACATTGACATTTGAAAGTTAATGAGGAACAGATTTTTACTTTGCTCTTGTTATGTGAATTAAAATGCTCGCTTCTTTTGACAGTCAGTAGCAGCATCTGAGAACCAGGGGGAAGGACAGGTGTTTGAGATCTTGCAAAATGCCTAATTTATTTTGCTTTCAAAACATGTGGTTCCCTGTGGTTCTCCCTTCTTAGCCTGAGCTGAGCTGACTTTGGCGTTAGCCACTGAAAGGACTTTTCCAGCCAAATCTGGGCTCATTATTTGTAGGCTGTTTAATGTTTCTTGAAGCGGCCCTGGAGCACAGCTCTGCAGTGTGCATGCTCGGATTCCTCAGCATCTCCGTCCCCTGCTGTATTTTGATCGCCTCGGCAGCTGCTGCGAACGCATGCCGTGCTGATGCAGGCACCATAATAGGAAGCACCTAGGCCTGTCATAAACAAACAGGGCTGAGGGAAAAAAAAGTGCAAGCCTGACGTATGGTGTGGCCATAGCAACAAGCAGAGATGAGGCTGCCATTTTGGAGTACGTGCAGGCTGGGGTGGCTCAACAGAAAGTGTCTTGCTGGATTTACAAAGCAGTTCTGTACGTGCACATCAGAGGTTTTATGAAACACACTACTTGCAAGAAGACAGCTTGCAAAACAACAACAACAACAAAAAACCAACAAAAAAAGAAAGCCAAAACCAAACCAAAACAAAAAAAAAAACTGAATTAAGTATGTAAGGGTGTCTTTGAATTAAATTATTTTTCACTTGCAATGGAAACTTTAGCTGGAAAATTTCTAAGCATATTTACTCATGAGAAATACTAATGTGATGAATTATTTTGACAAATCATAGAATATCTCTGTGGATGCATAAACTTTAAAGCCCAGAGCTGATATTTCTCAGTAAAATGACTGTGTATTTCTTATACTATGAAGCATGGCCAAAGTTTTGTATGTCTGAATACTGGACCAAGGTAAGATTGCATTTGATAATTTGGTAATTAGTTGCTTTTTTCCTATTTTCTTAGCATCAGTAAAACAAATATGTGCATTTGCTAGTTGAGGGAGGGGGGGATTTGCTGCAGTTCTTTTTGGTTGTTGCTGAAAAGGTTTCAGAGGCTTTATTACAGGTGAGCTCTTAAAGAAAGCTCATCATTGTGCAGATGATGCAGTTGGTCGATACATTGTCAGCGTCTGGGATTTCTTGGAAAGCTTTCAGTACATCTCTTTGTACAGAGCTTAATTTCTTTTTTAATGGAATGACTAGATTTTAACTGCAAGAAGATAAAGTGCACTGGAAAACTTCTGCAGAAAGAAATCTTAGTAGCATTTGGGGGCTAAAACTTAAATAATGCTTTTCTTTCGTTGTCAGGGGCATACATCTGTAGTCTGGTCTTTGTTTCACAATTACAGCCGTGTGAAAGATCGGTTGGTTATAGGAATGATAAAAAAATAAAAAAATAAAACTGCTGTTGAGATAAAGTAGAACTGCAAAAAAATATATATATATACCTATGTTGTGGGGATTTTTTTTTCCTTTTCAGAGAGCTATTATTCTTGTGCTTATGCCTTTTTTAGGTGTTTTAGATGTGGTTTAAATAAAGGCATGCTCATGTGCATAGAGTTTTTTTCTTCTTTGTTCTTTCAATTATTATCAGAATTTGAACAATTTCCTGGTCAAAGGAAACTAAAGTTGCCTGACAGACCTAAGTAGGGGATGAGAGGACAGGTTTGGGTCTTAAATCTTGCTTCCACTCTGTCATTTAAATAGTAAGTATCTGAGTATGAAACTGCACCTTAATTGCTGGTTGAAAGAGGAGCCATAGGGTTCTGTTTCTGTTTTAGTTTTTGGTTCCTTTCCCAGTGCCTTGGCTGTTGTGAAATAACACACTCTGCACAGACCTATCTGTTCCCCAATTCGTCTTTTCACCCACTTCCTGCCCTGCGATGCTCTCTCGCCTTTGGGGACGCATGTAGCGTCGCTGAGCAGCCAGCAGTACACCCAGCCTGCCGGTATCTGCTGCCTGCCTGTGTCACAGGGGTGTAGGTGGCAGCACTGGCAGTGATGAGATCCACTGCGACCTGTCCCTTTTCATTGCTAGAGGACTTCGAGCCTGTTTGCAGACTCAGACAAATAGCCCAGCTTTGCTTTGCATCCTTTTGTTTTTGGAAAAATTTCTAAGCAAGACTGGGAGTTTATGTATTTATACTGTTATTTTAATGTGAAATGATGAATACAACAGTAAGCTGAGCAGCAAACAAGACAAATGTTTGTTTCTAGTCAGCAGAAGTATGTATTGTGCTTATAGTGGACTGTACAATATTGGGAATTCGCATTGCCTAATGTGTGCTGAGAAAACAGACATGAAAACCAGAAGCATATTTGTTTTTTAAAGCTAGGAATGTGCTTTGTACACAAGTAGCATTAACTTAAGCAGTAATTAATAGAATAGGCATATAAACCCCATGAAGTGAGTATGAAAATTAACTTTACTATCCACTAAAATTATCAAATCCTACATCCTAACTCATTTTTTATGGAATTAGCATCAGACAAGAAATCAGCTTCCTAGTTAACTATACGATCATATGCAGATACTTGGTTTGTTCTCTGGATTGGAGCCTGAGCAAAAGCACCGGGGACTGGAAGATAGCACTACAGCATTGCCTTCCATGTCCTGGGGCATTTGAGCAATTTATTTGGATTCAGCTAGAACTTGATCTAATGTATGCTGGAGCTGATGAGCATCTTTAAATTGACTCCACCAGGCTATGGGGTTGAGTCCATAACCAGTTTTATTTAATTTCGTTATCTATCAAAGAGCTAGTAGAATCAACTGTTGAGCAAGGTCTTTGGAGAACTGGAGGAAGAGTTTCATTTGTTGTAGAGTAGATGGCTTTTTACTGTTTCTGTGTGTTTTAGAGCAAAAATGCACTGGTGCATGTGTGTAAGCCCCCATGTAAACATATAGACTAGATATCTCTAGTGTTTCATGCACTGCTCAGGGCTTTTCCAGCTGTTCCAAACATTGTATGTAAATGTGTAAATGGGCAAAAAGCAGCCAAATTTCCCCAGCTTTTTTTTTTTTTTAATAAAAAAAAAATACAAGCCAAAGATGAAGAAGATGGCAGATCTGTTTAAAGCATATTGGTTTTGTTTGGTATTAAGATGTTTTTCAAATTAGGGATGACTTTTATAGAGATTTAAAAATATCAATTTAAGCAGATTGAAATATGAAAAATGCCTTGTTTCTTGATATCTAGTAATAATGAAAGGTTAATAGGTAATCTTTTCTTGAACAGTGTCTGTTTTGTACCCATGTGACAAGTTCTTCAGAGAATATACCCCAATGTGATCATGTACTTTTCTTTTGTTAGTAAAACTCAGTTTCCAGTATGTAATTTTTTCTTTTCATTATTTTTAGTCTACCTTTGGTTTCTAATCTTGCATGAATGGCAGGATTCAATACAATTTAACATTCAGAAAAGAAAATCAGTGATGGTGGGTTCATTGATTAAATGGGTCTTATGCTTCAAATTAAATGAATTTTCTTAAACGCTTTGCTATGCTATAGAAGATCATAAGTGACCGAAATTATCAAAGCTAAAGCAAATTAATTAATTGATTATTAACATAAATTTAACAATTGTTAAGTATAAAATATTCACTTATTTTTAAATCATGAATAAAAGCAGTGTTTACAGAAGATGATTATAATATGTTCACAGGATAAATTGACCCTTCAGGTCTACATTCATGGAAGAACCAGGCATCCCCTTGCATCTTCTGACCCCCAGTTGTTTTTCCTGATGCTTTTGATGAGCATCATTTCCAAGAGCATGTTCTCTCAAGCAAGTCCAATCTTTTGTCTGATCCTTACTGTCTATATTACGAATGATGAGCTACACAGAAACTCCAGCAGTTGAGGGTGAAAGATGGTAACAGTTAGTTGCTGCCTGGCTGAGACCCAGCTGGGACACCCTGGGCACTCTTCCGCTTTCATCCAGTGCACGGTTAAATAGGGTTGTCAAAACCAAACGAACCTGTCCATATTTGCATGGAGAAGTGTTCCCTGCCAGATGTGGATGTGTCGCTGTTGACAGAGCTCTTCCTTCCCAGCACTCAGCTAACGCCTCCCCGGTGTGGCCTGATCTGAACCCTATAAAACCCAGGGCAGATATGCAAACATCCACAGCTAGAAGTGGTGCATCAGATGACAGATCAGTGTGGTTACTCTGTGCGACTGTAACAGAGCAGAACATCACCAAGCTCTGCAAGCACAAAACAAGAAGTTTGTGCCCCAAAACTTGGATCCTGTGTGGAAGATAAGAGACAACTTGTGGGCATAAGTAGATAAGGGAATAAGGAAACAATTCCACGAACATACCATGAGCTTCCTCATACAAATACTGAAGCTTTTTGTAGGAGAGGTTGAAAACACACAGGTAGTAAGTATGCAATTTGAGAAATAACAGAGCTGCCTTTGGCCTGGTTTTATTATCTTGTCTTCATCTCTCTTTCACGTATACCAGTAAACCCAAACTCACAGTACACCTGACGGTGGAACTGGAAACCACTCGGGTTTTGTGTTTGTTTGCTTAATTTGACCTAGGGTCATTTGGGTGCAGTGCTCAACTTGGACAAAAAAAAAAAAAAGACGTGCTACATTTTCAAGTGTTTCTGTGTATGCATGAGACAGGAATGTAATGGATGAGACTCATTATTTGTCCTGTTCTGGACAGATAGATCTTAATTTTTTTGTGAATCTACATCTATTTACAGCATGTAGTCTAAATGCATAAGCAAGTGAAAGATATGAAGGACATGGTGGAATGAATATTTGTTGGTTAATGACCCTCGCTGAACTTTTTCCTTCAAAGAACAATGACACCATCAAATGCACTTTAGTTAGCAGCATGTAAGCCATGCTTTAATAAGAACTGGAGCCTGAACCAACAAAACGGCATGAAACAACTTGCAGTCTGCTTTCAAAATGTTGATATCTGCTGTGCATGATTTATAGAAGCTTGCTAAGGCCTGTGTATATCAGAGTCATGCTGAGCTTGTTTGTGTTAGTGTTACTTCGCAGTCCCCAGTTCTCTGCTTTTGTCTAGAGTATCATTGCTTTTTTATTTTTCCATAATATGGCTTTTACCTTCTGTCAGTTTTTTTTTTTCTTTTTTAAGCTGAGCAATAGTATTTATAAGGATAGAAAATATTTTTGGTTCACGTTTGGTTTTCATATACATTAAAGTTAGAAAAAATAACATTTGTTTTAATTTTTGCTTTTTCACAAGAATAGCATGTATGTTAAGTATGACTGTAGCTTTAAAAAAAATTATTGAAAGACTCATTTGTTTTAGTTTGAAATGGCTACCATTCAACAAGATTTCTGATGAACTGTTAGAACATGTGCTTGGCCAGGTCTACTGTAGGAACACCTCATTAAAATAAGAATGTCATGTTACAGGAGATGAATGTAGCCGTACCATCGAAGCTGATTTTTGTCTTTACGTAGCAAGCCATTTTTTTTGCATGAAATATGCACTACCTCTAAAGCTCTTTCTTGGTATAGCTTTATCAGTTTTAGGATGGTTATGCCATCACAGCTCGGTGAGTTAGGAATCACTCTTCCTTGCACATTTGTTAGACATACCTGTCTGCAAAAGTGCATAATGTGGCTACAAGCCTCTTTGTAGCTATGCTATAGCAGATATTTATGGGATAGGTACACACATGCACATACACATTATACACACACATACACTAAATATATAATATATGTATCATATATGTAAGTTATTCAGATGATTCTGCATCTTACATTCCTTTTATTACAGACCTATTTATTAGCCTGAGTTGACAATTGTGATGGAAAGACAAAGCAAAACAAAATAAACATCAAATCAAAACAACAACAACAAAGAACAAGAGAAGACAAAAGGGGGAACTGCAAAAGTTTCTGAGGTTTAAGATCTGTGAAATGCTTAAGGAATAAGTGCAATATTCTTGTTTATTACTGGTGGCAAGCTGGAATCTTTTATTCTTGTTTTTCACCTACTGTGTCTGTCAGATGGGGCTGACAGTGTTAATTAGGCAAATATTAACCAGATGTGAGGTAGGAAAAGGAGAAAAACTTGGTCTGATGTGTTTAAAGCCAAATCCTCTCAATTCAGTAAGAAGGGAACTGTTAGAATTCCCTAAAATATATCTTTTAGGAAAAAAAAAAAGGGTTTTCTTTTCACAATATTTAAATGACAAAGTACTTGTTTGCAGAGTGCTTTGATATTAGAAGAAACCACCTTACCATTTCTCTAGTTTGAATGCCTGTATGGATTTAGCACAAGTTGTCTTGGGAAAGGCTTAAACTGTACTGTAAGGAAAGTGTTCCTATCCCATAACACAAATATCCTTATGAGGCATTTATACAGATGCAGCTTGTAAAGCTAATTTATGTAAATAAGCTGTAAAAAAAGGCTGCTGCCATTACTGTAGTTTGGATAACACGTTACAAGTTCTAGGAATTACTGTGCTGCAGGGCAGGAGTGGTTAGCTGGAGCTACAAACATGTATATCTCCATGGCACGATTTCTTATTAACAGCAGCATTCCTCCAGCAGTGGTATTGCATAATTCTAGGGGCAATATTGGAGCCTTATGGCTTTGCAGTACCTCTAATATGTTTACTCTTCATTTCTTCAATGTCTTTAGACTGAAAGTCTCTGCCCAGCTGCAGTGAAGTAAGCATAGCCATTTAAAGGAGATACACTATATTAGATCACACTGGTCTGTTGAGTCCAATTATTTTTTCTTCTTTGCTTTTTGCAAAGCCTCTTTGTAAAGTGTCTATAGCCTAGTACAAGCCCTGAGGCTCCGCTTACAGCAAAACTTGCCATTTCTATTTAGTAGTTGCCCTGAAAACACGTCCTTGGCTAGGGCTGCACTTTAGGAATGGGGCAATGGGTATCAACATGTTTGGAAGATGTCCTGATTCAAAGCATGACAAAGAAATGGCAACTCAATGAAATGCAAAATATGTTATAATCCAAATCCTGCAGCTGTATCTGAGGCTGAGATTTCCACCTGGCTTTGTCCCTCCATTTTGCATGGAGCAGATGGAGAGGCAGGATTCTTCTCTGGTTGCAGATAAAAAGAGAAAGTGAAGCTCATAGCAGTGCTCCGGTGGTCTGGTCGTAGTTGCTCCGAAGACTTGAATGGGAATGTGTAATGGGAAGAATTGAGGTGACAGACCTGAAGTATAGTGTAGTGGTGTAACCTCCCCAAAGGCAGTCTCTAAGGAAAAATGGATAAAAAGGTGTGACTAAAATTGACCTGCTGTGCCATCCATGGATGCAGTTTTAAGGAGGAAGTCTTATGTTTTTCTTTTGTTCCATGTCTTAATTTCTACTTGCTTTTATTTTTGTTTGGGGAATTGTTATGACTAATACACTGTCCTGTACAAGTTACCATACATATCATTTACATAATACTAGTGTTAAGAGAAGAGGAGTAAGTATTTTTTCTTTTTCATATATGACAGATCTTGGATCTGCTCTTCCAAGAAAGGACTCCTCCTAAAAGGAGTATATACCCATTCCAAATTTTTAAGCTTCAGTTGAGTATTATTCATGTTTTCCTTTCCTGGTGTGGTTGGAAGGCCAGAGAATGGGTATTCTATGGAACATGAAACTATTTTGTTCTGAGATTTGGTCATGGTAAAGCCTGAGCAGGTCATGTAAGAGGACTTTTGTGGAGAGTGCTGAAGTCAACTGTCTAATACTTTGGAGCTGGCCAGGAATTTTTCAGTCAAGCAGGGAGGATAAGTGGGAAGAGAAGTCCCAGTCTTGACGTGCCTGTAGATGGACTTTTATTTTTTTCATTCCCAACTGGGGAATTTGTATTACTAGTTTGCAACAGGCTTTTGTTCCCAAGGGTTGTTTAGCAGAAATATCTGCTGGTAAAGACTAGGTGCTGTATTTTGTGAAGAAAAAAAGATTATAACTAGTATTTTTGTCTTTCTGCAATCATTCAAGAGAGATTTTAATTATACCCTCAATACACCCTCAAAGGAGAACTTTTTTTATAATATCATGATAATACCATTTAGTGTCACCAGGAGTAGTTGTGATTGATACAAAAAAAATAGATTTAAGAGAATGCAAATGGCAAAATTTACATTTGCCATTCTTCTGTGGGAATTCAGAGGGATTCAGCACCAGCGTGATGAATTAACTGTATTTCAACTAACATTGCAGTCATTTAAGAAAAAAAAAAAAAAAAAAACTAAAATCTCGCTTTAACCTAGGATATTTGTTTGAGGCGTATCTAGACCTGAGGTATAACCAGCTGTGCTGGTTCACAGCTTTGCCTGTTATGATGCAGAAGTATTGTATGTTTATAACAATAGTTGCAGATTCACGAAAACACATAGGTTTTGTGTGTTTATGATGTGATACATGTATCCAAGAAAGGTAAAGTATTTTATTTTGATATTGTTTTTTAGGGCAAAATTTCAAAGGCTCTCTATTTACATCAGAGGCTGTTCACAGTAGTAATTTCATGGGCGAAAGTACTGGATTGTGGTTATACATTTGATTCAGTCAGCTGCAGATCAGGATAGAGAGATAACTACCTGAGCTATTCGTCACTGCTTCTGCCAGGGGCTATCGCCCCCTCGAATGTGATGTCATAACTGCAAGTGTAATCATACTCTGATCCACTTTTCTCTGATCTAAATTAGCTTTTAACAGTAGCTTTTGTGTAACTTGCATCATTTTGACAGTATTGTATTAGAGGGAGAAAGTAAATATGTAACAGAATATTGTAAACTGGAAAATATGTGTTGAAATTAAACTCCATTTACTGGAGGTTTTTTTAGATCTGTTATATTCTTACCATTCTCCGTCATTGTGTAGAACAATTCCTGGAAGTAAGCTGTAGGTGAATATCATGTCTTAAAGGACTGACGTTGGTCCTCAAAGCATGGGTTGAAATAGGGTGTAATTTTTGTGGATTGTGCAATTGCTCTGGACTGTCTGTTGAAAGTACTGCAATTGTAGAGAATACGTATTAAGATCCTGGTTCAACATGGTTGAAAATTAGTGACATTGTGAGATTTCTTGTCTAATACAGTGTCATGCGTTCCTGTATGTCCATAGCTAATGCTTCTATTATCGCTAGAGGGCAGTAAATACAAACACTGAATTATATATTCTACCAGAAAGTTGATTTTTTTGTTTTGTTTTTGAAAATGAATAAAGGAGCCTAACTCTTTATTAAACAACTCAGCTGCTGGGTTTTACTACATATTTCCCCTGAAATAATTCAGACAAACTGTCATCTCAGTCTGTTCAGCAATGTAAATTGCTCATATTTGATGCATGAGAATTATATATCATTTCCCAAATAAAATGATCTGTAAAATAGTATGACTTAGGCTATTCCATTGTGTTTAATGAATGTAATTCTGACAAGCAGAAGGCTGCCAAGAAAGCCTTTTTAAAGCAGCATAATTATGCTACAGTTCTGATCCTTAAAGCTGAGGCTCCTTCAGAAGAGTTATGGCTTTGTTCCAGTTATAGCCACCAGTTGTTAGCCACCAATGGAGTTCATCTCTTGGTATCAGCGTAAAACCCAGTTTTGTCTCCACCCTTGCTGCTCTCTTGGTGTGTGGCAGCTGATTGCTGCAGCTGCAACAACTCCTCATATTCCAAATTTCTTGTTTTTATTTTATTTTATTTTATAGTTCTAAATTTTCTCTCCTTCCGGTAGGGTAGTCTTAGGTGGAACCCAGAGAAGATTGGTGAAGCTGGTTGGTTTGGTGTTGTCTCCTTGTCCTTATCTGTCCTGCTACTTCTTCCAGACCAGTTACGTTTTTTGGCTCGGTTGAGTCCGTCCACACACCATTGCTTGCTGGATGAAAAGACCGTTCTTCGCTGCTGTGCTCTCCCAGCACAAAGTGGACTTTCCATTTTGTGGGGAGCCTTTCTGCTTTCTGATGCCAGCCTCAAAGACAGATGAAGTTGGCTAATCCTATGGAAACAGTCATGTTTGTGACCAGTGGGAGCTGGATTTGACACGGGTGACTATTGCTGTTCTCTGGTGTGTGGAGGTCAATCTAAAAATGTTTTTTAATATTTTTTTTAGGCAGGATTCTCATTTGGCTCATGAGATGTGTTCAGGCTGTTCCTGTTTTACAAGCATACAACCTTAAAAGCTAGGATCTGGGGTGCATTTAGCTGTCTTCCTTTTTGTTTTACCTTTTGTCATGTAATAGACAGTATGCACTACATCCAGCATACTCATATTCAGGGCTGATGCTTGGACTTTGGAGTCTCATAGCACAGCTTTATAGACAATCCAGGGTGTTGTGGTAGAGTTAAAAAGCGCTGTTCTCCTACCTTCAAAGCTGAGCACATTTCTGCAGGAGCTCCCATATTACTAGTTACTGACCTGCAGAAGGACAGACTGAGGCTGTTAATCTCCAGTGGGACAACTGAATCAACAAAGTGGCCCTTACGCCTTCTTCCTTCTTCCTATCTTTTTCCTCAAGACTGAAGCACAACCATCTTACTTTCCTGTTTGACCGTACCTTCAGTTTACTACTGAGAGAGAGAAAGGGACATGGATACTTTATTTCAGAGGATCAGGGTTTTTGCCAGGCTTCTGAAGATATAATTCTCTTTCTTGTCCTTGTCAATAATGTGTTTCTGTTTATCAGAAGCACTCTACTGGATCTTGGGGGAAAATGAGCTTTTCATGAAAGTTTAATTTCCATAGGGTCTTTTGGTCTGATCTGTATGCTCTACAGTCGTTTGCAGGCATCTCTAGATCATTGTTGCAAATCATGAGCATTAATAAGACAGATGAATAAATGGATGAAATCCTCACTAATATAGGTGAAATCCATGTGCCTTTTCACAAACCTGGGATAACTTAAAAACAACAAAAAAAGCAATGTAATAATGAAATTCTTCACATTATTGTGGAAGGAATATAAAGTTGTGGTTAATAGTATCTTTTTTTTAAACTATATCAGTGGTATAGGGCTTTATAGGGGACCAAGAAATAGTATGAGTAGTATGAGTACTGACAACTCTAGACCTTTGCACAGAAGTAGTGATTATAGCTTCAGTTGTACATTTGTGATGACATTAGGTTTTGCAGTGAGTTACTTCAAATGTTCTTATTGCAACTTTTAAACTGTTAAAGTTGCTTTCAAGGAGAACGTTTTTGTTGGAGATGTGTAATTATTCTTCATGATACAAGTTACTTAGAAGGTAGAATTTCTAGAATGATAATCTGAAGTAGGTTAATTTTCTGGGGCCATTAACCTTTCATTAAAAATCAGCCCTTGAATGAATGTGATCCAGCCTATTACTTAACGTACTGTGTTTTTGGTATGAAAGCTTGTTCAAAAAAATGCTCCAAAAAGATCATTTTCATTCTAATATTTTTGCGTCCAATTTACTGGTATACTGGGTCATAGTATGCTTTTTAGTCAGGAAGTAGGATATACTTCTATATGTTAAATGGCTTAGAAGAGTGTTACTCTTCTGTTGAAGCAAGAGAGAGAACTGTGCTAGAAATGGCCATGTGACATCCGCCCTGATTTTCTTTTAAGTTGTTATAGACTCAGACCCAAATGGATTACTGGATCTGCTGTCTCTCTCAGGTGTCTGACTTGCACATAAAAGTGAAAGTAGCGAACTCACTGACTTGTACTTAATCGAAATATGACTTGTTTGGCTCTAAAATGTAGCTTCCAAAATGACAGCTTTCTTGATTTGAAGACACCAAGCAGCAGAGAATCTACCACTTCAGTGCTGGTGTGCTCTAATTTAATAATTCTCATTGTTAATACATTTGTCTTGTTAGCAGTTTGAATTAGTTTCAATTCAGCTGCTATCCATTGCTTCTCACTGTTTCCTTGGTGCTAGTAAATGGGGTCTGGCATACTGTATTTCCTCTTTGTTGTGGTTCTACACAGTAACTTTTTTCTTTGTTTTTAAATGTTAAACAGACTTTTACTATGGAACATTTTCTCTATCCCCTGAATAGTAGTTGTAACTCTTCTCCTACTCAGTCTACCTGGCAGCCTTTAGAAAAACAGACGTGCCAGAGCTGTACTCCGTCACGGGAGCTGCCAGAACGGTGTGTTAGGAGTGCCTCTTTCCTTTTGTTTAGTATCACAGAACATGCAGATCTGGGGAGGGAGAGGGGAGATGGACACTGTATCACTACGAGATGTCCTGTTATGTTTTCTTGATCCAGTGATTCTCTAAACTCTTCAGGGTTGCTGCTTGCTTGAATGTAGTCCACCATTTTGCACTCAAGAACTGTGTTCCTTGTTGCCTTGAGTATCTTTGCAGTTAAATTCTGTGAATTGTAGTTTATAAGAGAGGTGTTAACATAATAAACAAGTAATAGTAATGCCTATGACCTCCATATCCTCAGAATTTATCTTTTTTATTATTATTATTATTTTTTATTCTTTCCAATTTTTCTGTTATCTGGAAGTTTTCGAAGTGTGGAAGTTTTCCTAGCAGTGACTTAATTCTAGATCATGAATGAAAAATGGAATGCTATAACATAGTTACAAGACCTAGTAACATAGGTCTTGTAGAACCTGATTTAAAACTGTCCTATCACATGAGGACATCTTGTTGATAATTGCTAGAAATATGTTAATAACCAGTTTCTTAACCCATATAATGTGTCCTTTCTCAACATTAGGATTGCTATTGCAGAATATTGTATGGTACTAAATCAAATGCCTTACAACAATTCAAGAATATTACATGTTCAAAGGCTTAAAACCATATTTACTGGCATTAATTATGTTCCTTTTTTGTAGTTCTTTATAAAGCAAATGCCTAAATATGTGCATTTCGGCTTTTCCTTTAATTTACCCAGGACTTATGTTTTGTGAAGTGGCCTGAAGTTACCCAGCCATCCTGCTTACAAATTTTAATTGTCACAAAATTAACATTTCTGCAGTCTTTCAAAATTTACTAAAGCTGAACATTGCAGCTCCTGGGATCTCTGCCACCGCTTTTATGACTCTTGTGGAGAAAGTTATCCAGGCTTGTTGATTAAATAATGGTTAACATTTCCTGTGGGTATTAAAGGACTTCATCATCTTTCTGCCTCTCAAGGTCATTGTCCTGATTCTTTCTAAATATACAACAGTACTCATTAAAAACTTCCTTGTTTTCTGAATTATTTTACTACTCAGTTACTGTCTTTTCAAATTACACTTTTCTCATTTCTGTATTCTTTGCTTGATTGGAACCACTGTAGAAAAATGTCATTATTCCCTTCTTCCCCCATGTTTTATCTTCTTGGATCTGTGTGTTTATGAAAACAAGAATTTCCCTTTCGTGTTGCTGGATTTCCACTTATCTCAAACTTCTGTTTTTCTTGTCTTGAATTACTCTAGTTATTTAGTTGTATGTGGCAGCTATTTACCGTACACTCATCTGTCCACTATAACCTTCTCTAAAGCTCATTATTCACTCATTCCAACCTGGGAACTGAGGATGAAAATCAGCCAAAACTACTACTGTAAGTCAGTACAGGTGTGAATTTTCCAGCTGTAAATTTCTAAGGTAGTCAATTGTATTTTTACATGTAGCTAAAGTCAGAGGGCATGCTTGCTGAGTCAGTAAAGTCATACCAGTAAATTATATTGTAGCAATTGGTACTTTGATGAGATTGAGGCTATGGGTCTCAGAAAAATCATACAAATGAGTAATAAACTGTTAATACCAGGCATCATTTCCTACTATAAATATTGTTAACAAGCAGCTAAAATAAATAGCTGTAACATATAGGTACATTGTGAAATCACGAAAAATTGTTTTTCTTCATGCCAAGAATTTTGCTGATTCAGTGGAGTATGCCAGTAGTTTTTCTACAGACTTATAAACATCTTCAAAAAAGATAGAAATAACAGAGAAGTCTCATAAACTGCCTAATCTTCGTGAAAGATATCAAAATTATTTAGATAATAGCTCTGTAACACCTTCCATCAATAAATTTAATAACCTATAATTCACTAATTTATGGATGGGTCTTTGTCTAGTACATTGGTGTGGAGTAAAATAAGGAAGATTTTTTCATACACACTAAACAAGTAGCACTATTTACACAGCAGAAATTTAAATACTCCTGTGCTTTTGGGGACAGTACTTAATAAAATTTAAGTAGGAACCGGTCTTCAGTATAACATAAGAGAAATGACTTAAAAACTTGGTGTTCCAATGTCCATTGTTACTACCTATTGCAACCGAACTTTCACACCTACACACTTCACTTCTTAAGTAGCCATAAGTAAAATGGCTGTTATTTTACCCCCTTCTAAGTGATGATTTAAATTGCCTTACAAAGGGAGGCAGTGTGGCTTAAGGATCAGGTAGTGTCGTCCCAGGAGTGGCCTGGCAGCATTGTGTCACATCCTTCTCTCCCCCTCTCTCTCCGCTACCCTTCTTGCACAGGTTCGTGTCAGCACTGGGCATCCTCTTGCAGAAGATTTTCCTCAAAGGCAGAAATAAAAGGAGTTAGAATAAGAGAGTAGCTAACGGAGCCTCTAAATCTATGAATTTTGTAGGGGGTAAAACTTCATTCCCTCTGTGGGATCTCCATGCTTGCCTGGTCCAAGCTCTTCCAGCTACACAGCTTGCAGAAGTCCCTCCTCAAAGGCTGGGAGGAGGAGGAGGAGAATGAGGAGAAGGAGGACAATGAGGAGGAGAAGGAGGGAGAAGAGGAAGAGGAGGAGGAGGAGGGAGCTTGGCAGGGACCCTGCTGTGCCCACGAGGACACCAATCTTCCTGCCACAGTCCCTGCTCACATACAAATTTCAGAGCATCTCTTTGGGCCTTCTTTAGCTGGTTGCAGAGGATTCTTTTGCAGTGCTCAGTGTTGTGATTTTTGAGACAGGGTGGAAGGTAACGTTGCAGTGTATTTAATTAGAGAAATCAGTGAAAGTATTTCCAGTCCTCAGTGTTAGTATTGGATAGGTGGCAGCAGTGCTCTCTCACAGGTGATCAGAAAACAATGCAATGCAGATGTAGGCAAGCGTTATATTCAATGGTACAAAGCTGAGCTGGAACAAACAAGAGAAATATCTTTCAGAAATACTTCTTAGGCTATTTTAATGTCTTGTTAAGTCTCTGATAATCCAGGTCAGTTTTCAAAACTTAATTACTTTGTATTCATCTACCTATACAGACCTAGGACAGATATAACTGTGCATTTTCTACAGCAAATGTATCAGTAATGGGTTCATTCACGTGCTTTTTATATTACCTATTTTAAGGAAAACAATATGGTTTCCATAGGAAAACACGTAAGTGCTGGATGGTCTCTTGACTGTAGCCAGTTGTCACATTGCGATACATTTCTCTGCTGCAAGGAAGAAATCTGTTAATCTCATATTTTGCCCTATTGATTTTTGCAGGCTCGATTCGTTCTCGAGCACTTAGTGTTGCTGACATTGCTATGTAGCGTCACCCAGAGAGCTAGAAACCACTTCAGCCAAAAGGTCCCTTAGGATTCTTGTCAGTCAGCATCTCCCAATGAATCAGCAATGTGGGCTTAGGCTGGGTGCTGCATCTCATTCAGCTTGTCCACAGACATTTACTCGTCACGTTGAGAAACTCTCCCTTCTTTTGATACAACAAAGACTCAGAAATTTGCTGCAATAATGCATATGCCTTGCACAAAGTGGTGCAAAATAATGTATTCCTCCATTTAAGTTTTGGTCTGTCAATGGCGGGTGGTGGGATATTTTATTTAATGCTGAGTCAGCTCACTGACATGCTCCACTTCCAATAATCCCTTTTTTTGTGACATATAGCTGTAACTGATTATATTAATCTGCCAAGGCAGAAAGAGTAAAAGTTGAGTAAACACAGTAAGAACTTGAGGACTCTAATATCTTTCTTCTGACTTCTCCATAGAAACTTAACATTTTCTGGGTACTGTAAGACAGGTGACCTGCTTCATCTTAATAACTGCTTTTTTTTTTTTTTCCCTATTAAAATGAAAAAAGAAAGTAAAAACAAAAACAACAGCAACAAAAAAACAGTAGAAACTGGTAGGCTGGTCCAATAAGCTAATCTGATCATTTTTTAATCCAGATGGCAATAAAAGCCAAAAACATTTTCATTATCACAGTATATCACAGATTGCTCAAGAATCCTGGTAACTTTATTTCTGTTGTTTTTAATTCATTTAAAAAAATCAAATATATTTTCCTTCCTTATGAAAAATTAAAAAGTCTAAGAAAGCCACATGAACATGCAGAATACTCATTTTAACTGCTTGCATGGCGTGTCCATTGAAGGGATCTGGCAAATGCTGCTGAAACTACAAGAACTCAGACTAATTATTTTTGAATGGAGTGTGAATGCTGCAGGCAGGGATGCCATTATTAAATGGCATTTGTTGTTTAAAAAAAAAAAAGAGAGAGAAAAAAAAAAAGAAATGCCCATGAGAGTCCTCGGTGCCACCCAATCAGAAATTGTCCTACCTCATGTCACCAGCCCCTTGCATTTTTATCTTTTAGGGTGACATACTATTGGCTGCTAGTTAGGCTCTATGGGAGGGATTAGTGGCACCCTTTGTGGCTTCCCCTTCAGATCCTTATTTGGTAGCTGTTGATAGAACAAGTCTTTCCAGCAGCTAAGCATCTTGACATACATTATTCATTAAGTCCTCGTGTTCAGGAAATATGCATATCCCTAGCTCTACAGATATTTCTTCAACTCATACAATATGTCTCTTTAACGTTCCCTCTGAGTGCTTGGAGTTTTACAAATGGCATTTATACAACCGGAAGACCACACGGTTGGATTTCATTTCAGAGTGCCTCCTGTGCACACAGTTGCTGAGAACCTGAAGATCAGCAAAAAGAATTAAGAGAGAAGAGAAGGCATCTTTCTTCTTGAAAGTCTTTTGCGGTATCAGATAGCAAAGAACTGAATAGCTTAGATTTGGTAGTATAGAAAAAAATCAAAAATGCCTGAGGCAAACTATTTACTCTCAGTTTCTTGGGGCTACATAAAGGTAGGATTTTGTTTTACCTTTTGAGAACCTTGATTTGCAGTGCATGATTGCATGATTACAGGATAGCATGAGTATTTGCGGGTAATAGGACTCTGAGTAATATGCATATAAAGTCAAAATCAGAAAAGCAAGCCTTTGTTCAGCAGTGAGAATGAACTGCACAGTATACAATCTTTCTTATAAACTGTGCTGGGACTTTTAAAATAATGTTGCTATAGTGGATAATTGGACCAAGTGTAGAGTCATAGAAATTCAGAAGAGTTTTGTGTTCCTTTATGTAAGAGTGCTACAAAACTGTATTTCTAGACATTAAAACATTTTTTTTTAAAAAAAAAGCACTCAAAATTGAGATAGCATACAATAGGAGACAGCATGATTAAAGAGGCTGAGGATAATGGATGAATGCATGACTCATACTGGCTTTAACAGCTGAAGAAATGTGAAATTATCAACAGTATGTTCCAGCAGCATTTTCTGGTAGCCTGTGTGTGACAGCTTATTGATTAAAACACTGGGAGACTGAAAATTATTTCTTCTAAGATTGATCTGCATTGTTATGTAGAACAGCTTTGAAATAGCTTGAAACTGCCGTAGTACTAGAAAATAGAATTAAATAAGCTTTTATCTCTTTTATGGGAAAGTTTTGCACCAATGAATTAAATCAATGTGCCTTTCAATGAAATTCACTTAATACAGAACCATGTGTGGGCTTTGTTTTACCTCTGCTTGTGTATTTGTGCTTAAAAAAAAAAAAAAAGGTGTTTTCATATGATTTTATTTATGAAGTATGTAAAAAGGAAGAAAAATGGAAATAACATCCTATTTTTGACATGCAGTAACTGTTCTAAATCATACTGTTTAAAAAAAAAATCCCATTTCTACTGAAATAAGTAATGCAAGTATTTAATTAAAACACTAAACATAATATAAGCATTATATTCACACATGACTGAATCTCTTATACTCACTTGTATTAATATCCACTTTTATCACAGATTTGTTTTAAAAGTAGAAATGTAAAACCCTCATTAGGTTATTGTGTCCGATCAGGTCATTGTGACCATTTTCTGCTATTGCAGAATTATTACAATATGTTCTCAAGGATTTTGTTCAGTCATCTGTGAAGAGATTGGAGTCCATTATGCCAGCGAGGTGGATTCCTTTCTCATTTACCAAAAAAATAAGATGGAATTATTTTCTATTCAGCTAAAAGAGGTATTTATTGTAATTTGCTTGGATGTATTTCCTGGATTGCCAGACAGCTGCTGTGATGTTCTTACTTGCTAAATCACAAAAATTTGATCACCAATCTTCAAAAAAAAATTTCACTGTTACTGCTTAGCCTTTAAAATGGATATAGTTTTTGTTAATTGAAGTTCAGCAGAGAGCTTGATAGCTGTAGTTGATTACACATGGTAAAATATGTCCTCTGTATAGACTGTCCTATACTGTGTGTAGACAATGATTTTAGTTAAGAAGCCAAATAGTACTTGAATATAATTTTAACAAAGTGCTTTCTAAGTTCACAGAATACACATTTTAAGAAAAATGTGAAGACAGGCAAGGAAGATCTATCCACTCTTTCTGACAGTCAAAATTGAATAATTTAGGGTATTTTTGAAATTGTAAGGAAGAATGAAATGTGTTAGTCTCAGAGATTGTGACGTATTTACATCCCTTACTATACATATATTAGTAATTTCTGTATGCTTTAGGCTGTACTTTATTACCTTCTGTTAAATTATATTAGAGAGAATGATGGTCAGATGGATATCAGAGATTGTCTCTGGCTTTCTTGGAGTATCTTTCCTTGAAACAGTGAGTACCACTATCACAATGCCAGGCTTAGAGACAGCTACCTAACTATAGCTTGTGAATAAAAACCTGTTTGTGACCTTGATATTAGTTAAACTTATGGGCTTCCAACCAACATCCTTATTTATTGAGAATGCTGTTTACTTATTAAGAGTCCTGTTAAAATCAAAGATAGTTTTGCATTGATAAACATTAAAAAGAGAAGCCTTATATTGATCTATAAGGCTGGCCTATTTTCAGTTCCTTGTCTTGTTTTGTAGAATACAACACTTTCTGTATCCAATAAAATAATACAGTTTATTCTATTTTGAGTTATGAATGTCTTTTTAAAATAGCAATTGTAGATATTTCAGAAACAAAATACACTCTAATGTAAGTTTAATATTCCAAATATTGAATGCTTGTTCCCTGTATGCATTGTATCCATGTAAGCTTTTAGAAATGTTACCTAGAAAAGAGGCAGCTAAAAAATTTGAATCTGAGATCTGTTGCTATGTGGGTTTGGGGACCATTGCAAGGAAAGACTTCAGATGTTCTTGAGCATTTTAGTTCCAGCCTCTACAGGGTTTGGAGCTCAACTAACACTCAGATTGAAGGTTGGGGTCTTTTGATCTACAGACTGCCTTCTTGCTCTGGCTTCACCTTCTGTGCTGTTGCCAAAGGTTGTAGTGGTTGCCTCCCTGCAGTCCTTGGGATGCAGCAGAATGCCTGTTCATGAGATGAAAGCCTGGGTGGAAGAGTCCCTCCCAGGGCATCTACACCAAAGGTGGTTCTGCATACTTCCTTTCCCTACACAAGTAGCTGCAGACTGCTCATCTCCTTAAGCTTTGAGTTATTGAATCATGGACTTTAAGCAAAAAATAGAATCAGTAAACCCAACAGATATTAAGAGTGCAGTCCAAACTTTTCATAGCCACGAACTGACTCTGTAGCTGGATCTTCTCCATATCCAACTCTTTGGAGTTGAACATGAAGTTTCTTCCTGCTGTAGATGCTAAGTCTCCCCAGAATTGTGTAAGTGCTGTGGGCACTGTTTGGCAATATAATTACCACAAAAGACTGTCCAAATTTTTCTACAAATGTTTGCTGACATCAGAAAAAATCCTGTTTTTTTTTTTTTTCTCCACAAAAACATTTATATTTACCCTAGGTTGGCAGCGGTATTATACATACAGATACTTGGACACATTGGTACCAGCCCAGAAGGACCTAAACTGCCTAGCTCATTCCCCAGTTTGTAACCTGTTCTTTGGAGGTTACCACTATTTAGGAAACTGTTCTTGTCTCATCAACACTTTTACTCTTATGGATTATAGCTCTCACTCTATCAGACTTTTCAGATTTTTTTTTTTTCTGAACTCTGCTGCTGTGACATCAGTATTCAGTAGTGAAGAACTGTATAATAGACTTAATGGACATTTTATAGCCTGTCCATTTCCAGGAGGAATTTCCTAGGCTATAGTCAAGGGCAGTGATATTCCAAAGGGGTATAGATATGTCATTTTTCCAATCTAACAGTGCGTGGCATGTAAAGAGAGAAAACCCTTCTGAAGACGACAAATACAATATATGCATAGCTCATCCAAAAACCGCTGCTTCCTGCTCATGCAAAGCTGACAATATCATAAATAAAGTGTATGGTGTGAATATATATTCATGACAACATATTTGATCCAATGTAATTGATTTTCTTCAACTAGGACAGCATGTGGCATTCAGATTTTAAAAATTCTTATTTAAAATAATATTTTTAACATTTACTATTTCAAGGATTTTTTTTCATGTTTTGTTTGACATATTTTGAATAAAGTGCTAAATGTTATTTCCGAGATCACAAATGAAGAGAGAATATTGGCAGTCTAGCCAAGTTTCAGGTATTTAAAAGAGATGTTTTCAGGGCGTAACAGAAATTTCTCTGATTTGCAATAAGATCTTGTGGGAGCCACAAGGGAGTTAGGCAGAGTTTTATTCTCAAACAGTAGTGCAGGGATGCATAAATGTGTGGAAAGTTGATGCTCTTTGAAGCAGCTACTGTTTATGGCTGTACCTGGGCCCAACTGAAGTTTTTGAGAACTTGGTAAAGTCCAAAAAAAGTAGAGGCTTTGGGTTTGTTGGTTTGTTTTTGTTTTGTTTTATTATTTTTTGAGGAAAAAGAATTTTTTTTTTCATAAAGGACAAGATATTAAACATCAACGGATTAAGTAATGTACAGATATACTGCAACGGCACATATCAAGAAAACTGAACATCTTCATTACTGTTCAGCTCTCATATTTTTCTCATGCTGCATTGTTCTTCTTCATCAGAAACAGCTGTCTTCATATTCTAGGTCTACAACTTCTTATGTTTCAGTGTGGAAGACAGTCATAAGACTTTGTCATGTATAATTGGGAAATCAAAGCAGTTTTCTAAACTCCTTCACAGTCCAGATGTTTTCAAAATAGGTGTCAATTAAAGCCTTGTTGGTGCGGCATCAGCAACATGTGAAAGAACATGAGGGAATTACACTTCTATATTTCTTCAAAGTCAAAGGCTTCTCTCATTGAATTCATTGTTAGCAGGAGGGCTTTGCAGAAGCTGGGGGATTTGTTTTACTGTATGTTCATATTCAGCAGCAACATATTCTTCCCCGGGTTTTATGCTGATGGCCTAGCTTTGCTTTGTTGTCTTTTGGGGTGATGTAAGGTGGGCAAGGCTTTGCATCAGACCAGTCAGGAACATAAGTTTGGAAGAGACTGCCATGCCCCTTCCAATCCAGTCCTCTGTCACTGTGGGCAGCCACACAATAAATATTTAGTTGGAAATTCTTAAAGAATGTCTACTCCATAAACTCCACAAGATCATTCCGAGTATACAATAAAAAAATTGAAAGGTCAAAAGCCAAAGCTGTACTCAGTGCAGGAAAACAAAAGCAGAGATGGAGGTCAGCAAGATGTACTAAACCTCTGCCTTTATATGATAGTATTTCTGTGCAACATATAAATGGACCAAATGCTAAGGCACAGGTGATGGCAAAAAAGACTTCCAGTGGTTATTTCTCTGAGCAGGTTGGGAAATGTCCTCCTAGCTGCCAGTCACTATTAAGAGAGTTTAACGCTGAGTGTGCAAACAGAGGACACCAGTCAATCACTTGAGAAAACGTAATGCCTTTAGCAGCATCACCATGTCCTCCATCTGCTTTCTGTAAGTGGAACTAGCCTCCAGTGTTAGCAAGTAAGGTACACACTGTCTTTCTCCCTCTCTTGCCCCCAAGTAAATTTATAGATCAGAAGAAAAAAAATCCTTCCTATTGTTGTATCAGGTAGCTGAGGAGAAAGCACAGTTCAAACACTAAGTTGTTCTTTCAAACATGGGAATTTTTTAAATAGATGGAGAGTTTCTGAACCATACTTACCAGCGGTGGCTAGATGGTCTTTTTTCAAAGTGTGGCAAGTGGTCAAATTGTGTTGCTCTGCAGCTGCAAAACCAGCATGGCAAAGTTGGGCATCACCTAAGAGGGATTATCAGGAAACAGGCCGATAGACGAGGACCTATTGAGGGGGATCCAGGGGCATTAGCTGTATTAAATTAAGAAAGAGAGAATATTGGAGCAGTAATGGATGTACTGATGCCTGGAAGTTAATGCCATTTTGTCAACTTCTGTCATTTTATTAAGATTCCTATACATTATGTTCAATTTAAAGCTTTGTTTTCTGGGTATAGTCTGGAGACAAGTAATTCTATAAGATTGTGAGTTTTTGCCTTAAATAATTCAGTTTCTCACCTCGGGTGCAGAAAAAAACTATATAAGTGTGCCTTAAGAGCATGTTAAAAGTTTGAAGGGCTTTTAAAAATACTTTCAGGATTTTTGGCCTAGTCACATTATTTCTTGGCAAGCTTGACTCATTTTTTTTAACATTTGTAACATCAGTGACGAACATCTGACTTCACTGTGGAGGCCAACACTGGTTTCATGCAGAATATATAGCTGTATAATTCATAGCATACGTAACTGTATTTGCATTATGGTTCAGATTTTCAGAAATCTGTTGAGCACTTGCTAGCACACAGCTGTATGTGAGATCAAAGTTGTGCCTTTGGTTTGTGACAGAAGTATAATTTGTTGCGGGAGTCTTTGTAGAAGGAAATTCCTGGTCTTATGGTATGTCAAGATGGCAGGAGAATGCAATGGCTAATGGTCAGAGTGTTATATTAAAGGTAATTTTTATATGGCACACTGTGAGCAATACAGTAATTGGTGACTTCCAAAGACATTGTGAAGAAAATAACACCTTTCACTGTGCAAAACCTCTTTGAAGTAAGGGCTTTGATGATTCCAGTGCGGTGGAAAGGTGGTGGTTAATGTTTAGTCTAGTGCTTTATCTAATATATAGAAGAAGAACTTAGAAGTTTTCAACATAAAAGGAATGTTTACAGGGTTATATACTAAGGATAGCTATTGCTTAATGTAGTAAATAATCATGACTGGGTGAACAAAGTGGAAGATGAGTCTGAAAATGGCTGAAAATTATTTGGCCTTGGTAAGAGAAAAGAAGACAGGAAATTAACAACGAATTGGAAGGATGGCACAATGGTAGGCAATATTCAGTAGTGACAGATACTAATTTACACTGGAAAGAATTGCTTGAATTGATTAATAAATATCGCTGAGTTCTATTTACTGGTAATACCAAGGCAGAGCTATATTAACTGAAAAGGCATGTGACATAGGTAGAGCTGTATTGCACAATTAACCTGTGGAATGCAATGCCACAGGTCCCGTCTGTGGAAGGAAGCACTTCAATGTGTGGGTGATGGAGCACTGGCACGGGTTGCCCAGGGAGGTTGTGGAGTCTTCTCCTTGGAGATCTTCAAAAGCTGCCTGGGCATGGTGCTGGGCACCCTGCTCTGGGTGTCCCTGCTTGGGCAGGGGGTTGGACCAGATGGACCCAGAGGTCCCTGCCAACCTCAGCCATTCTGGGATTCTCTGAAGGTATATTTTAATCCTGGGCTCTTGAAGGAATCAAGAAAGACTCAATTATAATGATGCAATGAATTACAGGTTTTGTGGAATGCTAACATCCACTTATATCAAATAGACTGCCTGTGTGAATCACTAACTTATCGGGAAAGGAAGTTTTCATAGATGGTTGTTTTCTACTCTGATGTTTCATACAGATACTGTCAATTTTCTGAGACAACAGAAGTGGCAATTCATTGGGCTGATCGATTAAAATAATTTTAATTAAAAGACAAGCCTACTTCTGTTCATATTTTTGTGTGGGCAGTCAGTAAGATATTTTGATATTTTTAAGGATTTTTTTTTCCATCAAATATATTGTGTAGATTAACGGCAAGGGAAGAAACTTGAAAGGTTTTAAAATGTATCACAAAAATGCACAAATTGATTAATTTACAAATATGATAAGAAACTCGTAGTAAATAAGGGATCTTGTGTAAATACGTTTGCATTTTCTCTTCAAATTGAAATAAAAAACCTGAAAAGACAGGAACAGTAATTATTTGTATGTTTATGCTTATGCCTTATACCGTTCTGTTACAAGTAATAACCTAAGTAATTGAATCACGATGCAGTATTTTAGGTGGTTAAGAATTATGTTGTCCAACCCATGAGTAAGTTAGTAGGGAAGAGTAATACTATATGTCATTTTTGCTTTCACTGATATCTTAGTTTAGTGTAGGTTCTTACTGTTGTGTCCTTCCCCCTGTTATAAATTGACTGCATTTTCTCATCCTAACTAAAATATGTCTTTATCACTAACTTACGCTTTTATGTTTTTGGCTTTTCTTTCCAGTTTAAAAGAATGCTCAACCGGGAGCTAACCCACCTATCTGAAATGAGCAGATCAGGCAATCAGGTCTCAGAATATATATCGAACACATTCTTAGGTAAGACCATGATTGGAATTAACTTTTTTGCCTTTGGTTTTTTTTATTCCTTTTCTGTGTTGTGATAGAGTTTAAAAGCAGGTAGCTTTCCATATTATTTTCTGTTTTCAGAAGCTGTGCATTCAGTATTTCATTGGTCAGTATTTGAGTACAGAGATTATGGTAGATCCATTCCTTCACAGCTCGTTTAGTTTGTGTGTGTGTTTCCTATGTGTGTAGTTACAGGTAAATATTCATATACATATTTTCATGTAACATTACAATGATTATATTGTTACCATATTAAGAAATGAATATATAATGAATTGAGTATGTCATATATTAAAAGTAGTTCTTCCATTCTGTTTCCATTATGGCCAGAAGGGAAGTTAGAGCAAAGAGGTTTCAGTGTGCTGAAAGCACACGAGCAGAAGTAACCTCATTAAATCTCACAGTGCACAGTTCTGATGCTATGGTATTCCCTGCCTGCACGTAAGAAGGCTGATGAATATGATTAAGTCAACATCTGAACAGACTGCTGCCAGAGGATTTGTGCAGCTAAAGAGCTTGCACTGTGGGATGCGAGCATCAAAAAACCTGACACGATATTACAGAGTGTGGTTCCTCCTCTATAGCTTTGCAGAAGGCAGTGTGTCTTTTTTTGGTAAAACTGGTGAAAATGAATAAAACTTGGTTCCACACAGTTGATTTTGAACAAGAAAATAAAGGTAATATATAAATTTTAAGGAAGTTTTGGTGAAACACCGCTATTTCATAAGGACTGTGCATGTGAGGGGAGGCAGAGCTGGATATATCTAAATTAGGATAGCAAATACTTTAAAAGTGTCAATCACTCATGTTAAGAGAAATTTTGTTTTATTTGTGTGAGATACCATAGCTGGGTCTTTCTGTGCGTTTTGGAAATAAGTGGGGTTTTAAAAAGTCTATTTTATCCTGCTTGTCACCATAACCTAAATGAATCCCTTCATGTGCCCGTTCAGTTTATCCATGATTGCAGTAACATGCCTGAGAACTGCAACACAGGAGGGTTTCATACAAGAAGAAAGCAATAAGCCTGTGCTGTGGAGAAGCTCTGTTGCACAGCTTCAGGAGCCACCTAGGCTAACTGAAAAGACTGATACCAGTCTCTTCATGCCTTTACTTGAAAACTTAAGGCTCATTTTGACAGGGTAAGGAAATGCATCTGTCAGCCTTTCAGAGGAGACCCCAATGCGGAGCAGAAAAAGCACTGGAAAGGCAATCCCTTACAAATTACTGAGCCATGGGTATTGTTTTGTGACTGCGTATAAATGAAAGCCGAGGATGCTTAAAAATGTAGAGACAAGAGGAATACAATGGGGAAAATACCTCAGCTATAGAATTACTGCTTAAATCTAGTATTTTCAAAATATGCTGTCTAAATATATAGATTCTGAGCAACAATGAAAAGACAGAAAACATTCTCTCCATAGAAAATTAAAGTGAATCTAGTAAGTTATTCTCTTAATGCATAACTTATCTCCTGAACATCTACAGACTCTCACATTAGATATTTAGGAAGATGTAATAAGTAAACAGTTTTTTACTGTTTTTTTTTCTTCTTCAAAATAGAGGGACTGTTTTCCCAAGTAGGGCTATATGACATATATAAAGTTACTCTTAATGACAATAAATATATTCCTTGTGTAAGAATTAAGGCTCCTATCTTGAGTCTGATAGTATGTAAGCTTTTTATTTTTCAGTGTATTTAACCTGTTTTCCTATGAAGGGAAAGTATAAGGGAACCTGCCAATGAGCATAACATAACCGGGGTCAAAATGGCAAGTTGTCTTTTCTAGATGTTAAGATGGGCTCAGGATACTTTGCCTTATTGTTACAAAAGCATAGGCAATCCCGTGGAATTCCTTAGGAGATGTAAAGTCATTCAGACAGACCCTTCCTTTCACTTCAGTTACTCTGACAGCTCAGCTTATGAACCTCCCTTTGATGGGTCTAAACTTTGTGCATATGACCAAAGCCATAAATGTCAAAGCATGAACACGAGTCACTGCTCCTCATCTGTTGTCGGTTTGCACCAGTCAAGAGCTCTAGTGCTTATCCTCCCTCTTTTTCCTTTATGTCCGCAAGCAGAGAGCAAAGAGTGGTGGGGGCAACTGGGGAACTCGGTGCTGCAGGCTAAAGCTTGGTGACATTTCTGCAGTCTCTTCTTTGCTCTCATTTGTTTGGAATTTGAGGTGTCCAGTAAATGTAGGCTGCTAAAGGGTAATTAAAAACAGAAATGAAAAAAAAAAAAAAGAGGAATGAAGTGGCAAAGCAAACTCAGTAACACTCTACAAATGAGGAACGGACTTGCGACCCTCATCTGGTTTCAGTGTCTTTATTGAAGATAAGCATTGCAGGAAGGATAAAATAAATATCTATTTTTAAGAGCCCGGATTTTCTTTTTTGGTGTTGTTTTGTTTTAAGTTGTTTTTACTCAGCTCCTGTGTTAGAAACACCTGTCCTTGATATTCCTGGTTCTGCTGAAATATTTCTTAAGGACTAGAAAAGATGCAGGCACATTTTATCAGAGAAGAGATGAGTTGGAGGGAGTTATTAAAACACTACATTTTAAAAATAGTGTGAATAAAATGAACAAAAACTAATGCAAATTCCTAACAGTTTTGGCAGGAAAATCCTCTGTTGCACTAATTTGGGTTTCAATGGGGACCACAGGTTTCTGCAGTGCTGCACACCCCCATACTGTTTCTGCAGTGATCATCTGACAATGGCCTGAATATACTTTACACTTCCTTTGATCCTTGCCTATAGTGGTAGAAAGTTTTGCTGGCAGAGACATTGATGAGGTATATGAAATAATGCCACTGGTAGTGCTGTGGAAGCAAAAGCCCTCAAGATGACGCTTTTTTTTTTTTTTTTTTTTTTTTTTAGCAAAATAGTCAGTATTACTTACTCTGTTCCAGAGGTGCTATAAATTGTAACAGAAAAGAGCTGCACTGCTGACATGAGCTGCCTCTACATGCAAAGCATTTGCTGATGTGGCTCCACTGGCAAAAGCCTTTCTGAGTTGTACGGGGTCTTAGCACAAACAGAGCCAGCCCCTACATGTAAGGTCCTTTGAGTCCTGAAATGTTTTGGAAAGGTTTACATGAGATACTGTTTTGATTTTTTTTGAGTGTTTTTTGTTCCCCCCCCCACACCCCTCAGAAAAGAATAGATTTCAATTTTTCTTGCCAAATGAAAATACAGACTTCTGTTCATCTGCAATAACATTTTTAAATGAAAGGGTTAACTATGTCTACAGGGCTAAGGGTACAGGGAAAGTGGAAATTAGACAGTCACAAGGCATATTTGAAGCCAGCTCAGAAATAATGAGGCAATTTGTGAAACAGAGTTCTGTTTTAGAGAGGACCTGGTCTACATTTATCTTGTTTCATGTTTTAACTGCTCTTGATATGAAATATCTGTTGCAAAATCTCTAGCTACAAATATAAAAAGAGTTTTGTTAACAATTAAAATATCCATAATATGAAACTCAGCAGCAAAGTGGACAAAAATATTTGTAATTCATTTCAAAAACATCTTTTTCTTCGTTCTTTTGAAGACAAACAACATGAAGTTGAAATCCCTTCTCCGACACAGAAAGAGAAAGAGAAAAAGAAGAGGCCAATGTCTCAAATCAGTGGAGTCAAAAAACTGATGCACAGCTCCAGTTTAACCAATTCCAGTATTCCCAGATTTGGAGTTAAAACAGACCAAGAAGATGTTCTTGCCAAGGTAGAGAATATTTAAATCCTTGAATTTAAACCATTGAATTAAAATAGAGGTTGGTCAGATTGACTTACTGTTATTATTCCATCCTCCACTTACAGTCATTGATTTCAAGCTGTAGCAGTAAAGGCTGATCTCACTTAAAATAGTATAAATCCAGTGAAGTGGAAAAGTAATAAGTGAAATCAGAATCAGGCCATAAGGGTTGATTTCTGCATGAACAGGATTTCAGTAAGAATGTTTCCTGTCAGCTGTGTACACATTAATAATAATAATGCTGCATATTCCTAAATAATACTTGACGAATGACAAGTAGATTTGTACACTGTCAGAGAAATGAAAATCTATAGCAGCCCTGTGTTTTTCAAAAATGCACAACTGTATATAACATTAGAGCTATCCTTGCATGTCCTGTCTTCAGCTCTATCATTTCATGCACATTTTTGTTTTTAGGGACACTTCCTGTGATTTTTGCAGCAGCAACTATTTGGCAATGATCTAAAACTGGTATAAAGTGGTTATTCATTCAGTTTTAGATGTTTGCATTTGGAAATATGTTCTCAAGAATCTCCTGCTTTATTTGAGCCATCTGTTCTGAGATCCAGGGAGACAGCAGCAGAGCTGCATCATCTCTGCAATTCACCTCCTAGCTAAACTTTGCCCTTACTGTGTTGCCAGGTAGAAAATGTGTCAGCTCATTCAAGATACTGTAGCACCTCTTCCTCTGGAGCAATCCACTTACAAGTGGCACTCTTTCCTGCCTATAGTGAATTAAAATCAGGAAGGTGGTAGCTGCAAGTGCAAAGATCACAACATTAGTAGCAGCAGCTTTCCGCCTTTCAGAGTTTAGCGTATAATTTTCACAATGGCTCTACCAGGCAGCAAGCTTTGCATTTTCATGAGTCTGCTGTTTGTAGCTGTTTCAATCAAAAAATGCTGGAATCCATGTGTTAGATTTCAATGTTTCTGTTGCTCAATTCTATTCTAGGAACTAGAAGATGTGAACAAATGGGGCCTTCAGGTTTTCAGAGTAGCAGAACTGTCTGGAAACAGACCTTTGACAGTCATCATGTACACCATTTTTCAGGCAAGTAGAAGCAGCCGTAGTGCCTCGTGCTTATCTCGGAGATTTTTCTGTGCTTTGTATTCTGAATTGTTTCTCTTCTCCTTTTCTAGGAACGAGATTTGTTAAAAACATTTAAAATTCCAGTAGACACTTTAATAACTTACCTGATGACCCTAGAAGATCATTACCATGCAGATGTGGCATATCACAATAACATACATGCTGCAGATGTTGTTCAGTCAACCCATGTCCTGCTATCAACCCCAGCATTAGAGGTAAAATACACGGAGGTGGGAAAGAGGCAGGCATGTGAGAAAGGGACATACTAAGACTCTTTTCAACTAAATGATAAAAATTTTAGTTTCTGCAATATTTCTCAAAAGAAATCTTCACATTTCTTTCATGAATTGCACTCTTTAAAGATACTTCGGGAGGATCAAGGTTTATTTACATGTAAATCTTGTGCAGAAAATGTCACATTTTTCTTTAAAATATACTTGCAGATTTGTGCTGTCATAACCTTTTTCGTTGTAACACAATGCGTAACTTGTTTCCACCATCTCATTATTAACTGCATCCTGTTCAATCATTATTTCCCATGTGGGACTCTCACTAACCACAGTGGAATTGCTTAAGAAAGACAGTGATAAAATGGGATTCCCTCAATAAGGTCTTTTTTTTTTTTTTTTTTTTTAACTTATTCATTCTGATCCTGAAAGGCTACTTCTGTGTGTGTTTCTCAGGCAGAGTGGAATGTGTACTAAAATTTCACTGGACTATCTAATTTTTTTCATAAATATTTCAAAATTATTTGAACAAAAATTAGCATTTCATATGATCTTTTCTGAGGAATTCTCATGTAGAAAGTACATAAATCTCTGAAGTGAAAGGAAGACATACAAATTGCTTTCCCTTTTTGAAGCACAGTTTAGTCCTTATTATAGCAAGCATTGACATATCACACTGACGTGTTGGAAAGAGACAGGTAAAGCAAGTAGGTGAAATTTTAGTAGTTAGAAGGATTTGTCCTTATTTTCAAGGCTGCATTGTGAGTCTTTTTCATTACAACCAATCTTTCACATTACTGAATTTCTCTGCTTTACCTTTTCCTTAATAAGACGTGGATCTTAAGACAGTTGGCAAAGATCCTCAGAGACTTAGGAGATCTCTTGGGAAAGATTTTCTGTATCTCAAAGAGGGAAATCTGATTATGTTCTTAAATCACCACCAGCTTCAAACAGCTGAACTGATCATCAGGGAACATTTTTTTGTTTTTATTGTTGTTTGTTTGTTTGTTTGTTTTTAAATCAACTGTTTTTGATGGCCTTACTCTCAGCAATTTTAGCCAGTAAAACAGCAATATATGCCCAATGCCATTGCTGACCTGTCTACTTCTAAGCTGTTCTTGATCAGTTTTGAAAGCCATTATATAACTTGTAACAACAGGGGACTGGATGCGGTGACATGCCAGGCCCCTTGCAGTCCTTGCTTTCTATCTTCCTAATAATATTAGACAAAGAAACATCGGTAAAGGCTAAGTAAGATTTCTTGCAGTCTACCACCATTTCCTTTAGTATCATTGAAGAGATATTCTTTCTTCAAATGCAGGACTATGTGTTTGTTGTGTAACGTAGACATGCCAGATGTAACATATGTAGGAATCTGGCAGGAATTTTTAACTTGAATTTGTGCTATAGGTCAGAAATCTAAATCTGTAATTACTGGTCTTATAAAAGTGGATTTATTTATAGACAAGCTGAAAAACGCTTCACTTGTTACTGAATTTAGTGATGTTGTCATCACTAAATGTGTGAAATAAGAATAGTTTTACTTTGATGGCCAAGCCTGAAATATTTATGCAATTCTACGTAACTGATGGTTTTACAAAAGGTTGTGATAACCTAAGTGTAAAATAACTTCTTAAGATTCATGATGCATTTCAAATGTGTTTTTCTTGTTCAGATCAAGATTAAAAGTAGAGTCCTTTTTACTGAAAAGATTTTTTCATTGATTAGTGATTGTCATTTCTGTTTCATGGTTTTCTAGGCAGTGTTCACAGATTTGGAGATTCTTGCAGCAATTTTTGCCAGTGCAATACATGATGTAGATCATCCTGGGGTTTCAAACCAGTTTCTTATCAACACAAGTAAGTTTGATGTTCAGTGGTTTTCTCAAAAATTTGCTGCAAGATCTGCACACAGCACCTGAAAAATACACAATCAATTCCTTGTTTGCTTTCATTTGTACCTTTTCTCAGTAAATATGTAGATGTTTGTATGTTAAACTGGATATTATTTTGTATTATTTTTAACTTTAGAAATAACATACAAGATACCGGCTAGCAAGAATTAATAAGACATGAACTATAATCCTGGCACTGTTTCAATGTATTGGATGTGATTTCTTTCCTGGAAGCTGGTTGGTTTATATTAAAGATATAGGTAAAGTTGTAGGAGGTGAAGGAAAATTAAATACAATATCAAAAAAAGAAAAACAATGGTTAATGCGTTTATATCGCATACTGTATGACCAAGGATAGCAATCCTTTTTTAAGAAATTTAGAAAACAAGTTTCTTTTTAGAAAACAGACTGGCAGGCCCATCTCTGGCTCTCCCTAGCTGATGTACTTTTTTTTTTTTTAATCTCTGCATAGTCCTGCCTCTTGGACTGAATTTTCTCAGCCTGCACCTGCAGACTGTGGCAAATCACTTTTTTTATGTGTCTCGCTGATGCTCCATGTATGGAGGGAAAAGCCCCAGAGAAATGTGACCCTAATGCCATCTAGAAATATGAAACCCATTGTACTTGTTCTGCATTCCTCAAGGATGTTCTATGCAGCATTGCATGAACCACTTCCCTCTTTTATGTTCTGCTAGAACAAAAAGCACTGTTAGCCTCATTGAATGCAATCATGGCACATTTACTGAATGGCTTCTTGTCCCAGTTTAACCTGCTTCGATTACACTGTTCTATTTTGCTACTGTAAGTGGGTAGCACACCGCAGGCCAGTGCAAGTTCCATCATACACTATTATTTCTTTTGCCATCTGTTGTCTTCTCCTTTTACAATAACTGACCCAGAATTACAAAAGTTGAAATAATACTAATAATCCAAGCAAGTAAGAAGAAAAAGCTACAGAAATGGAAAGATACCTAAGGTTGTGTATTTGACCCATTGGGTTACACATTCGTAGACACTGGGTGAATAGATTCACCCAGTGAATCTATTTCACTGGTGCTAGAATAGTATGACCCCACATCAGCAGTATAGTTTGAAGAAGGGAGATCTTGTTCTGACTCATTTCTGCTGTACATTCAGATAAGACCTCCAGTCTAGCCTGCATCTGATTTTATTTGCCTTAATGGCCTGAGGGCTACCCTGTAGTGAAATTCTATTTGGTGACTCATCTGCAAGGTGGAGGATTGGGACTGTGTTGAGGTTTCTGGTGCTGTATTGGTAACAAGTGCAATTCAGCAGTGTAGTGTAGAAACAGAGTGAATCAAGCATTGTGCACAAACTGTATGTAATACCCAAACTCTTAAGAATGGGCATATACAAGTAAAGTTTTTGTTTGTTTAATTAGAAATTGAATAGCAGGATATATTGGTGGCTCTGAGGTGCTATGGGGAAAACACTGAGTTGTTTAGGTTTAAGAATGCTTTTGTTAGAGAAGGCAGCATTTCAGCATCAGAAGTAAATGACACTCAAATATGAGACAGTAGGCAAGGCCACTGCTTGCATTTTCAAGCCACATGACCTTCCAAGAAAAAGATCAGAAGTGTAACTATGACTGTCCTACCAGCCTCCTCTCAAAACATCCATTGTCATAGACTAATGACTTCTAGGCCTAACTTGCTACTCATCTGAGTGTCTTAGATGCAGAAGTCTTACTGCAGTCTTACTGAAGTCTGTCTTACTGCAGAAGTACATTATTTGGAAACCAAGATGTGTGCTCTCTGCCTGACTTGCCGCAAAGCCTTAGCTCTGTATTCCCAGGTCTGAGTAGTGGATAGGTGCAACTTCAGTTAAATAATTCAATTTTAGTGGGTGTGGTGGGAGGGATTGTGGGATGAGAAGAGAAAACATCAGAATGTTTTAGTTTGTGTGTTTATGCATAATACTCTCCATGTGACCTCATGCATATATGAAAATGTATTCTGAAAAATACCTTCCTTGTATTGTCTTCTAACCTGCCATTCCAGGCATGTGTACACACTCCACTGCAAAGCTGGCTTTTTATTTTCCTCAGCATACTTTGCCTTGATCTATTAAGATGTTCAGTCGTTAATTCTGCAAGTTTTGATACTGTGTGAAGTACAGGAGCCTGTTTGTAAAAGTTCATCTGTAAATCTTGTTAGGAATGTAATGAATTCAAAAAATCATAAGGGATTTGTTGGAAGTAAAGGCTTTAGTAATGTTCTGCTCTGTGACTGTTATTTGCAGATTCTGAACTTGCGTTGATGTACAATGACTCATCAGTACTGGAGAATCATCACTTAGCTGTGGGCTTCAAGCTGCTACAGGAAGAAAATTGTGACATTTTCCAGAATTTGACCAAAAAACAGAGGCAATCATTGAGGAAAATGGTCATTGATATCGTGAGTTCTGCTTTAAAGCCCCTTATGTATAGTGTTAGCAAATTGAATGATAAAGCACAGCAACGTTTTATGATAAATTACAAGTCGTTAGACCCATAACCAATAACGTAAAAATTTGCAGTTTCATTGTGTATTGTCCAAACATGAATAGTGGGTTCTTTTCAGTTTCAGTAACAATGTATACCTTTTGGGAAGGTATACAGTCCTGTCTCCAGCTATTTTCATACTGATGTCTATGTCTGCCATTTCACCATTACAGTTAGAAATTTTCTACAGAATTGATGGTAATGAATTTAGGCTGATCAAATCTTTCTCCAATTATTTTGTCATATTCTTAAAATAATCAAAATGAAAACTTAACGTTAGGACACTGATGACATATGGGACTGAAACTTTTGTAGTGTATACAGATACAGATGTTATGTTTTCCACTGAGAACTATTTGTTCCTGTGTCCAAAGGTTTTTTAAAAATCGGTAGAATAATTTACGTAATACTCATTTATTCTTTTGTTTCTTTCAAGGTACTTGCAACAGACATGTCTAAGCATATGAATCTATTGGCTGATTTAAAAACTATGGTTGAAACCAAAAAAGTGACAAGTTCTGGTGTCCTACTTCTTGATAACTATTCAGATAGAATTCAGGTAAGAAAATTAATCTACAAATGGTTATTTGTATTAACTTCTGTTACATTTGCCTGCCCAGTCTCCAACATGGGTTAGATCAGCTGTCCATTTTCACACCATGATTCACTCTCTTCCCTCTTCTCTCTTATATGTTTCTTACGTGTGACATATTCTGTTAAGTACTGAGTGATTCTTTGAGAGAGTAATGAGGTGGTAATATACTTCTGGACTGATTTTGGCTTTGCCCTATATCCTTCAAATTATCAGCATCTCATTGGCATCTCATTGGTCTCTCTGAAACATTTTCTGTCTCTTACATGGGGAGAAGCAGTAGAAGTGAGGTAATTCATGGCTATTACTGCAAGTGTGAAAAACACCCAAGGACTAAGTTTTTGCTGTTCAGAATAAATCTTGCACTACATGTATTTTCAAGATTCTGTTTCACAGCCACCCAATGTGTAAATGGAAAAGGAACTGTTTTTCTCCAGTGTAATAACACAGCAGGTGTTCAATCTATTTTAGGTTCTTCAGAATATGGTGCACTGTGCAGATCTGAGCAATCCAACCAAGCCACTCCATCTCTACCGCCAATGGACAGATAGAATAATGGAGGAATTCTTCCGTCAAGGAGATCGGGAAAGAGAGAGGGGAATGGAGATAAGTCCCATGTGTGATAAGCACAATGCATCTGTAGAAAAATCACAGGTAATTGATTTGAGTAGTCAGATAAATAGCCTACTATGAAATTTTGAATGGAAAAGGATAGTGCATAGCCATTCTTTATATTTTGATGAACTTCTGAAAACACTATTTCTTTTTTTTTTCCCTCTTAATTAATTCAGCTCCAGGGTTGCAAGTGAGAGGTGTTAAGACTCTTACTGTGAAAACATAGTGCGTAGCAGTGTGTTTGCTGAAGGGATTCCATCATTGTAGTGATCTGCAATGAAGTATATGCTTCAGAAAGAATATTGTACAGCTGCTCATTAGGGTTTCCTTCAAAAGCAGAATTAAATATAAAGCAGCTGTTTGGCTCACTAAATGCAAAGGAGTTGTTTGGAAAGAACAATTCATTTGAAAACAAATCCTTTCCAAGTCCTTATCCAATATCCTGAATGAGATATTTGAAATGCTAAAAGACCCTAGTTTCTGCATCGAACTGCATGGGTTCCTTTCAGCCTCCTTAAGAGTGGTGTGTCTAGTGTCTCCTACTAGCATTATCTTTCTCAGACATTATGCTCTGTTTCTCTTTGACATCATGAATATATCCGAAGCCTCTGTACAGTAAATGGCTTGAATTACTGTGACTTTTATGCATAGTTTTTCATTTCTTTGTGAATGAGATCTCATCCTAATTTTGTATTATTTGAAACAGGTGGGTTTTATAGACTACATTGTTCATCCTTTGTGGGAGACATGGGCAGATCTTGTTCACCCGGATGCCCAGGATATCTTAGATACACTGGAGGACAATCGAGAATGGTACCAGAGCACAATCCCTCAAAGTCCCTCTCCTGCACCTGATGACCAGGAAGAGGGTAGACAGGGCCAAACTGAAAAATTCCAGTTTGAATTAACACTGGAGGAAGATGGTGAGTCAGACACCGAAAAGGACAGTGGAAGTCAAGTAGAAGAAGACACCAGCTGCAGTGACTCCAAGACTCTTTGCACCCAGGATTCAGAATCCACTGAAATTCCTCTTGATGAGCAAGTAGGGGAAGAAGTAGAAGAGGAGGAGAACCAGACAGAACCTTGTGTAGTGGAAGACCATCCTCCTGACACATAACAATGAGGACACACATCCTCTTTCTCTTGCCCTCTCCCTTTCTCTTCCTCTTTTTCTCTCACTTTTTTTTTTTTTTTCAATTAGATAATGGTTTCCAAAGTGTATGTCATATGCTACAATCATGATCACAACTCACTGTCATCTGCCAGGACGTTTGTTGATCAAAACTGACCTTGATGACTCAGTTTGGCACTCAGGAATATTGTAACCAGAATCTTCAAATCCATCGCTTCAGAAAGCAGAGGGGATAACATCCATAAACTACATTTTAATAAGCTCTCAGTTTCACAGATTTGATTAAATAAAGCAAATGTTTTCAGAGGATTACCACCTGCCAAACGAATGCAGGTATGCTTTGGTAGTTTTTGATTTTATTTAATTTTATTTCACAAGCTAAGCATTGGATAATGTTCATCATCAGAGGAAACAGAAAATAAACTGAAGTTCCTACCGGAAAACAAATGCACATAAATGATGGGACACAACACGAATCTGTTACCAATAGGAAGATGAGCTGTGGAAATTGCATAACTTTCTAATTTCAAGTCTTCCTGATAAGTGACTGAAAAAAGTGTGACTCGGTGGGTTGCACTAAACTCTGCATTTTGTATAATATGTAAAAGAGAGATCTTTTGTAGAGCTTACTTTTATTATTAAATGTACTGAGGTATTATATTTAAAGAAAAACACTTTCAGACTTCATCTGCCACTGGTTATTTTTCCCAAAGAGTAACTTGCAAGTTTTCAGTACAAATCTGTGCTACACTGGATAATACTTCTAGTTTTGTTTTTTTTTTCTTTTCTTTCCTTTTTATTTTGCACCTTAGAATTTCATAATAATATTGAACTGTAAAAGTCTATTCTTTTATGTATTAGTGAGTTTCATGACTATCCTTTACATTACCTAAAACTCTGTCAGTATGATGGCATTTTTTTCTTCGTTTTCATTATAATGTTCCCAAACATGTTAGAGGAAGTTATATTTTGCTGTTGTCCTCTTAGTGGTCTGATCCTGCCAATTCTGTCTTTCTACCAGAATTGGTCCCATTGAAACCAACTAGACCATTAGGATTAAGATTTGCAGGACTAGAGCCAGTAAGAAAGGTAATGAATTGTCTTTTTAATATAAAGGCAGCTCTTCTGCTATATTGATAAAGTTCATCCCTCTGAAACATGATTTTAAGACCATTTTTGCCTGGGAACTATAGACTGCTAAATCAGAACAGGCCAATACAGTGTTTGGAATATTTATTTTGGCATGAAAGCATTAGAGTAATATTTCCAGTTTTGACTCCCTTAGTATCTTTTAATCTGTCAGCGATCTAGTTAAATGATCTGTTCATCTGAGACATACATACAACGTAAAAATCATGATTAGCATTATTTTTTCATGTTTTTATTGCAAGAATAGCCAGGTCCATCTTTTCTTCTATGTTTTTAAGTAAATGAGCAATGTGTCATAAGAGTGGGAGTTTCCTCCACATCATTTTAATCTCAGATCTTTTCATCCTTCATATAGCTTGTCCTGAGAGAATCCTACTTTTAAATTTGATTGGTACTGAAAGCATCTGTAAGTTGGAATGCTAAAGGGAGTTAGGAGTTCTTGTTTGTCATTTTCCAGTCCTGTTGCTTGGTCACATGAAACAGGGAGGAATTTTATCTCCGCTGCTTTACCCTTCCTTCATTAAAATTGTACTTTTGAGTTGGGAAATAGCTGCCTAGAGAAGGAACAGACTCCCAGTCTGTAAAATTCTGGTAAAAAGACAATATCAAGTTGATTTCTTAACAAAAGAAGATAGAATAACCCATTATTTCCCCTGTTTGGATTAATCTTTTTAGTAAATTTGCAGATATAAATATGTTGGTTTTTTTTTGTTGTTGTTTTGTTTTGTTTTGTTTTTAAGTGTCTGAGATCTAGAGTAAGAACTTCTTTAAAAACTATTGGCTAATAATTCAGCTTTGAAATGCATTTTGCATTCTTCTATATCCAGGTCAAAATTTTCTCTACCTTTAGCCCTCACAGGGCTTTAGCACAGATGATGCTGAAGGAGGAAAGAAAATGAAGAGAACTCATGTTTTTAAGGTTTTGACTATTTTTTGTTCTTCATCATTTCTTCCTGAACCTGACTCACCTAAAAATCCTCTCAATCCCCAAGAGTGCCTGGAACCTTAATAATGGAAAAGCAATATGAATTCCAAAATAACCAATGGGGACCTGAAAAGGTTTTGTGTCTGCACTAACTGAGAGTAAATGAGGAGAATAACATCATATTGTGAGATATACACCCATACATATGGACAATCAAATAATAGAAAATTGTATCATTTCTTCAAGCTGGGGATATAATGCACTGTACAATCTTTTTTTTTTTCTTCCTGTTTTGCCAAAGTGTGTTTTAGCATTGCACACTGCTTTAAAACAATACAATTTACAAGTGGCTTTATGTGTTCTAAATATTTTTGCCATAAGAAAATGCAATGAATTGGGTATGGGGCAGGGGGGAGGGGGGATTTACGTTGCTTATAACAGTACACTTTAGCTTGCAAGTTACTGTACTCAATAATGCTGTATTTGAATTTTTAAATTGTTTTGTGTCATTGTTAAAAATGATAGTGAAAGAATATAGATAGAACAAATAGCATTCAGAAGTTTTAAAAACTTGAATGAAATGGATTTTAGAAAGCTTTGACAATTCTTTAAAAATGCATTATTTATTTTATTTGTGCCATGCATTTTTCTCACCAAATGACCTTACCTGTAATACAGTCTTGTTTGTCTCTGTTTACAACCATGTATTTATTGTAATGTACATACTGTAATGTTAATTGTAAATTATCAGTTCTTATTATAACATCATCCTTGTCAGGGTGGTGTTGCTATATTTGGAAACTCTTGGTGAGAGAATGATTATTGTGTATACATATTCCTTGTACATTTTTTCTCCTGTAATATATTCTATGTCACCTTAGAGCTTGTTTATGGAAGATTCAAGAAAAGTATAAAATACATAAAGATATATCAATAAAAAAAAGCTGCAGGTCTTTGGTCCCAGGGCTGTGCCTTAACTTTAAACAATATTTTCTTCTGTTTTGCTGCATTTGAAAGTAAGGTAGCTGTGGGGCTAGGGCTGGGCATATCTACCATATTTTTAATTGCTAGCTGATGGGGTTAATAGTACGAGGTAATGTACATGATACTACAGTGAGCTTTCATTCATGACCCTCCTGGAAGTTCAAGCTTTTCCAGACTTCTGGCAATATAATTGTATTGCCTCTCTGATTATCTTTTTACAGGCTATCATCAGGGATTAGTGAAGCCATTACTTGCTACTGAAAAAATAAAATAAAATAAAATAAAAATTGATGCTATATTTCAGTATTGAATTGTGCTGAAAGAGCTTTGGAAAGCATCTCTAATAAGCATTTGATTTTAATGCATATTGGCAAATGAAATAATTGGAATTAAAAGGGTATAGCTCATACACTTTTTTTTTTTTTTTTNTTTTTTTTTTTTTTTACAATCACCTAATATTCTTTCTTTATTTAGTAGCACAAATTACCACTGTATAAGCAGAATCAATAAAGTAGGACAAAAGACAACTTCAATCTTGGAAATGCTTTCCAACACTAATATTAGTGTTATAAGCAGCCAAAGCTTTTATTTTGTATAGATGTAGCTAAGGCTTTGTACAGGTGTGTATAGCATAATGCACTAGATCTACAGGAGAATGGTAAACCTTTAGATCTTTTAATAACACTAGTATTAGGTTTGCAGGTTGGACTCTGAGCATCTCTTGCTGTTTGAATATCACGTTGCTCCAGACTGCTTAGGACTGATAGCAATGGATTTGCCAGAGCAAGGTAAATACCTCTCCTCCATTTCAGTGATGCCCAGCCCTTGTAGCATGCGACTTTTCGGTGAAAGGAGAGATTCTTTTTCAAGGAAAAACAGAGCCTCCTTTTTGACACAAACTGTAGATTTTAGCAGCCCTGGCCCAAAGGAAATTGATTGCTTTTGTTTTAAACAGTATAAAAGGGATGCTATAATGAGAGAAATCCTGAACAATTTTTTGTTATTGTTTTAATTTGATTTTTCATTTGGGGATATCTTGAGAGTGGCAACTTGTGTGAACATTGCACATGACAATTCTTTCACTGGTTTCTTAGCCTCTCTTACAGCCTATGGGATAGTACTGTACGTCAATACCTTCATATGAAATTTTTATATGTAATGGAAATAAAAGCATGGGTTGATTCTGCCTAGTTACTGTATTTGATTTCCTTTTGCAAGGTGTTTTTTTCTTTTTTTCTTTTTTTTTCTTTTTGTTTTGTTTTATCATAGCTGTGACATCTTAAGAGAAAATATATTGCCAGAATAATTAGATTACCATATTTTTTTCATCATACTGTGTTTTGGATAGATAATACAAAATAAATGTGGGAGCTAATCAGACAACTCAGTCAAATATGGTATTTCATAAAGTCTAATGTAAAGTCCAGAGATGTGCTATACAGTTGTATAGAAAGGCATTCAATCTCAATTTTCAGGAAATTTTACCATTGACTTGAATGGCAGAAGAAGGCTATCTCAAGAAAATAAAACCTCAGCTTTAAAGGAGCTAGGAGAGTAGAGGTTGCCTAGAGGAGCAATACACTGGCATATCAGAAAGAAAAAGAACAAAGAAAAAGAAAAAGAACAAGAAAAGGAACAAAGAAAAAGAAAAAGAACAAAGAAAAAGAACAAAGAAAAAGAACAAAGAAAGAAGAGTACTGTAGGTAAATATTGACCAGACAATTTCTGCTCTAAATGGATGATAAAAAGAAATTGTTTTTTAAAATAAGACTTCATAAATGACAGTTCTTGTCTGGAAGAAGAAGCATGGTAGAGCCCTCAGTCCTAATGCTCTTTAAGTGGCTTTCATAAGCCTCCCCTTAATCAG